>DWUN01000450.1:0-22781 GCA_018249975.1 Passova gellias
CATTATATAGAAGAGAAATACTGTTATAATTTATATGGCAGAACAACGTTTGCCGGGTCAACTAGTAAATTATATAAAAAAAAATGTGAATACTCAACATTTTAATACCTAAATGTTTTTTATTGAATTTACACATCTGTTTTTTACGGTTTCATATTACATTTATAGATTTCCCTAAAAGTATTAATAAAATAATAGGCACATATTGATGAGTAAAACGACTTCTATTTTGCATTAGGTAGATACAACAGTCCGTCATCGTAAATCCCAACATGTCTTGTCTATACTGTTTATAATTTATGACCATGTCTCCCGTTTTTCATTAAACTGGGTCTATTACGTACACCAGTGTCGTAACTAGGTCAAAGATCACCCGCCCACTACGGCTAGGTCATTGTGCTACATATACATAAAATATATTGTTATACCATCACAACTTTCCATCGTTTAATGTCATTTTAGTCTACATTAAAATGATATTACTAAAAAAGTAAACTTTAGGTACATTATGTAAACAATTAATCTAATAAAAACGGAACATCTGTGTGGTTGGTGTGTCCAGATAATATCTTCTATAGTTGATAACATATTGGGGTATATATATACGTCGATACAAAAGGTATATGTAACTGCTAGTTACGTTACTTCAGTATCAATTAATCATTAAAAAATATTTCTGGATCCACTATTCAAAATCCACATGCTGAATGTTCATAATCAACTGCAATAAATAGATGAGAACTGCTGTGTCGCAACCGTGTACGCCCTCCTCTGGACACGGAGGAAAGTATGGTCCATATACCTATCTAAATATATATCGTATCAAATAATATGAATCAACCAGATGTAAAGTTACAGTTGATTGCCGCTTTCGATAATTATTATTTATTGACCATACAATGAGGCAACTTCTTTGGTTATATTTTGTTATATTGATTCAATCTTTAACTCGTTACATAATACATGTATAAGGGAGTCGGAAAATAAGGTCAAGAAAACAAAATTCTAGGCAGATCATAGCAATAATTGCTACCTACTCATTTGTAGTGACTTGATAATATTTTTCTTTTGGAGAGTAGGCTTGAACCGTTTGAGTCGAGACACGTCTGTACCTGAAGTGATTATTTGTGTCTACTTTTTGATAAGGTTACACTTAAAATGGAACATATAAAGGATTGTTTATTTCTTTTTTACCGGTGTCTGTGCTAAATACGCCCACTCGCCTACATATGTTTGTAAATTCATCAAATGATAGCGTAACGTGTTGGCCAACGAGGCATTGTGATAATAGCTAATACTGCTTATCATAATTTCGAAAACGTTATAGCAAACAACTTCGCAGCTTGTAACGTAACCGTGACGTAATCTTAGTTTGCCATGACACTTTAAGACTTCATACAAAGCACGACGAAACCTTGTTTCTCAATCAAACAACATTCATCATTTGTGAACAACCCTGCCACATACATAAAATCATTCTATACCTATTTGTATCCATGAAAAGTGCCACGTGCCAGTTTTTTGCTTATATTTTATGTTGCTCATATTTATTTACCTACACGTAGACTTAACTATTACCTAATATTACAGTTGATTGTAGCAGAGTTGTGGGGGATATATTAAGTGATTACAAAATGTAGGTCACGGTTGGTCGGTAACGTATGCGCAGGCGCCGAATGCGATGTTTTCAATTGATAGTTTTAATGGCATTAGTAGTATAATGAGCGGTGTTCCGTTTATATACACATTTTGAAGATTACCTATACGTATGAGTTTCAATACTTCACTAGTCCACTTTTTATGTGAACACCGACACACCTGCAACGAATCTCCTATGAAACTATGTCAATTAGTTCAGTTACTAGTAGGTATTAATAAAACAAATTCGTAAGTAAATATTGTAAGCCGAGATGCGAAAATAGGACTGTTCATAATATTAGTCATGTTATTACAGTATGTTAGTATGAGTGGGTACAGTAGTTAGTATGACTGGGTACAGTAGTTAGTATGAGTGGGTACAGTAGTTAGTATGAGTGGGTACAGTAGTTAGTAATTATTAGTATCCGTTAGTATCTGTACGTTAGATGTTGGTTACTGATGCATTACAACTTTTGAGGATAAGATACTTTGTCCCCAGTATACCTACATGTGGACCACTATCCATACTATTCAGACTGAAACAAATGATTTTAATAGCAATTGCTTCACCATAGAAATACGTGTAGCTAATGGTACTGCGAGGGGCAAACCATCTAAAATGTGTCCCACCTACAAAGATGGTAAAACTGGTGTCCATTGTTTTGTGTGTATAGATAGGTGCTACAAATAGCCACTTTAAGCATACGAATTCAACAAACAAATCATACGGTTAGATGCATTGAGGTTACTGCAAATCTCGCCAAGTGAAACACGAAGGAACTCGTTAACAGTCCTCTGTCACGCTTGTGCCCATGAAAGGGTTATTCAAAGCCTTGCGGTAAAACGGGTTTTATTGAAAACAAGTTTCCGCTAAACAATTCAAAATGTGCTTTACTGGAAACGTGTTTTGAAAAAATATGTAGACACAAGTAAAACATACATAGATAGATAAGACTGATAAAATACTTTATTTTGATCTAGATAATTAGACACTTTAGTTTTATGCTCACGATCTTGGAAAGGATCACAAAATAAAATTATCACTAATAGCTTGAGACACCTTCACATACAATATCGCATTTATGATGGTCTTGACACATGTTTAAGAAAAATCTAGTAATCCATAAAGTGTCATTCGGTCGTTTTTAGTCGTACAACTGGGAAAGATTTTAATCAGACAGCTTGCGTACTGATTGTAAAAACTTATTAATACACATGAAATAAACACAAAATCATTTTATTTCGACAGAATGACGTCACCAGCGATCACCAAGTCCCCAGAGAATCAGAAGGCGGAAAAGAAATCCCCTTCACACTCCGCGGGAAATGAAGAGCGCGCGCAACCGGACGCGGCGTCTCCCGCGTCCTCGAGTTCCACGCCCGCACCAGCGGATCCCTTCTGCTGGATGCGAATCTTTAAACTGGCAGATCTCATGATGAAGCAAGGATGTTAATTAGTTTTATTGATGATGCATGCACACATTAAATGTATTACCTCCCACAAAACTGTTCATCGTAGCGATGTAACAGAACTAGTTAACGCCATCAGTCTCTTGTTAAATTAGCTGTTACTAGATTATATCTAATAGTAGCAATAAATTAAATCGACATGTCAATCTATAACGTAGAAAAATCGAGCAATTGACCACAATAGTAACAGTCAAGTGCTTTTATTACTTACATTATTTCACAATGCTCTGCATTGTCAAGAAATTAATCTTAGCCAAGGAATCAGACTGTCAACCAATAATGCGCTATCCTGAATATTCTCAGTATGAGGCAGTTGTTCGCTTTTTTAAAGTCATGCGTTCGCCTCGAAAAAGAATTCCTCTTGGTTTTCAATGAGAGTAAAAAAGACGGGATAAAGTGTGGGTACAATAATAAGCGTGATAAATATATGCATTTAACTTTTTTTAAATGTTAATAGGCTTGCGTTTGATTGCGAGCACACCTAATGGTATGTCGGGTGCAGTCTAAGACGTATCACGCTTAATGTAATGAAAGTCGGATTACGGATGCTGAGGAATTTTAGAAATTACTAAGGAAAATTATTTATTTAGGAATTCATATTTTATAGTTGTATATGCAATTGGTAATTCACAGATTTGTGTAATTGTTAATATAATATTCTTCCTCGGCGAACGAACTTGCTGATTCGGAGATCATCACTCAATACTTCAAATATGGACGAATAAACGATCACAAGAAATCGACTCTTTGTCAGTATGGTTGATTGTAATTATACACCAATCTAATATGAATGCAATCAAGAATATCTCGATAATTATTCAGTATGATCCTTGCATATACTTTTCCTGTAACATGACTAATTAATGTTTATGAATATTTCAATTAGATACTTTAATTCATAAATTATGTCTAGATAAATTGGAACTGTAGTGTCTTAGCAGTGTCTAGCAGTTGTTTACCAGCGTAATGTAGCTAATTTAACTATATTTGCCAATAGAGGAAAAAAATAATTAAAATTGTTATGATCCACACAAAAGTATGAAATCGATAAGAGCCTTATCTATACCTTGTAAGTATGATAGTCGAACAGAGACAAAGCTCTATGAAGTTACGAGGGTTACATCACTACTTGTACACGGCGCCGGTCAGTGACCTTCGGCCAGGACGGCGGATGAGCGTGAGGATTGCAAGACGTACTTCAATCCGTTTTAGGCATTGTTATCGTTCATCCAACGTTTTAGGTTGACCTGGTATAAAAAAAAATACAGTCACGCCTACTCCCTACAGGGGTAAGCAGACTTAGAGATTTCAACCATATACAGTTCTGACATACATATTAAAAAGCCACTAAAAATACTTCATTTAACTTCTCACATTTTAAACTTTCAAAATTATTATAACGAGAAATTTTGCCTCTGTTCTCTACCTATCTATTCTTTTGAAATGTGTCAAGAATGCTTATCAGTGTCAAACTAAATAATACCCTTCGACATAACTTTGTCTTGTCCTACCTACTTTATACATATGTTAAAAGATAAATAAATAATAAAAGCCGTGTACTAATTGTCTTTCGTTTTTAACAATTCTTGGAATATTTTCATACCTTTGTAGGCGTAGCCATCAATGACATCATACAACCGGCAGCACTTAATATTACACAATTTCACAAAATTGGGTTCTTTTACAAAGTAGAGGCATACTATTATGTTCCGTCTAATTCACACACTACATTTTCTCGATAAAAGTTAGAAAGAAAAAATAAAAGTACCTATTCTCATTGTTCTTGTAGTTTGTGTAAGAAACAAATGAAAAAAAGAAGCTACAAAACGTGACAGTATAAGTTTAACGATATGTCGGAATAAGAGAAAAATGTGTGTATTTCAAACACGAAATTTAGTAAATATTTATCATTTATAAATAATTTGCCGATACTGGATTATGTAGAGACGTGGTCATATAAATAAAAATACCATTTATGTAATATTTTTTTAATAGTATTGGTAGGTAGGAGGTACATAACACGCAGGAGTCTGGGTTGGTTTTGGATAAAGGGAAGTAAAGATACAATACTATTTGCAATATGTACAAAATATACAATTATCTCTAAGTCCTAGCATTTTAAACTTATTATAGAAATATGATCACAATATTTTTTTTATATTCTTACGCTCCACTATAACTAAAGTCGAATATAAAGACGGGCGGGGTCCGGACGCGGCTGCTGCGATATAACAGTCTAGCGCCTCACGTTCACTTTTGCTGCACACTTGAGATCAAATGTTAATTTTACATATATTTAACTCTATCAACTCGCACACGGCAGCAGCCGCCGCCGCAGCGCGCGCCCGCCACGCCCCCGCGCCCCGCCCCGCCCCCGGGCCCGCGCGGCGCCGCCACTGAACGCCGCCCTCCTCCAACTATTACTATGCTCGAGGACACTTCGAAGTGGAATTCCGATCGATTCTCCCTTCAAATCTTCCCCGTCTTGAAACTTCATATAAACAAAACTATATTATACTTCTCACATTATTACAGAATTATTCCTATTAAGTCTGCATTAAACTTACTGAATTAAAACATTTTTATGAAAAATAAAATATAATGATAATGGTCTGGAGCATGGAAATCTTTACGAAAATATTAAATATTAGTAATTGACATTTGACATAGTTTTAAAATTGATGATGCGAATAACATTTTTTTATTAGGCGAAACTGTTAAAATTGTCGTGATCGTTCTCAACAAACAAAGAAATAATCACACCCAAGGAATAAACAAACGATGAGTCAATACCAATTTGACAGTAATAAATACCTTTTAATAATTCTCATGTGTGTTCTTATCTCATAATTTTTTCTGAATATCAATTCTAAATACTGTATCGCTATGTATTATGAAGACTTATTTACATGAGTTCCTTCTTAAGGAATTCAAATAAGAATAAGTGTACATATCGGGTATCAGTTTTACTAATAAAATTATGTTTTAAAATTAATGGACGAAGTGACGAGTTCGTTAGTGTTCCTCCTAGCTAAGTCGAGAACTGTTTGCGACGGAAACATGACAAACCATACATCATTTATACAACTATACATTAAATCTTAAAATGAATTTACATAATAATATTACCTGTGCTGTTATTTTCTATATCGTACATATAAAATTACAATACATAAAATATTTTGTACTTTGTTTTGAGTACGACAGGATGGTCGCACCTTTATCTAACTATACAATGAGAGATGCCGATGAATCAAAAGTTAACATTCGAGAAAGGCTCTAACGTAACTCGGTCGAGGCTAACATCGAGTCGCAGCAACGCATCGATGCAGACGATTGAAAATTTATGAGAAGTACAATATTGTCAGTTCATGCAAACGGTATTAGTGGAAAAGAATATATAAAGTTGCAGTAATGTAAAGAAGTAACGACGGCGACGCAAAATCATAGCGGTCGTCGTGGAAAAGTTTGGCGAAATAAAAAATATAAAGCGATAGCACTAAGCGAGGGTGGTGATCGAGAGCGAGCCGAGCGACCGCCCGCTCGCTCCGGCGCACACTCGGAACTAGTCATCGAACCAAACTACAGCACTAGGTGGGTGCCACGTGGAATGAGAGTACGTCGTCGGGCACGCGCCGGCGCGGCGGCTGCCGATGTCTACGTGATATGAATAACGTCCTACCGAGCGAACACCTGACGCGACCTGCCGCACGCTGCGAAAAGGGTCGTAGCCGTATTGGCCCGTGATCCGTCTCGGCCAATACCCGTACGAGCACATTTCGCGCACCGAGCTGCGCCGCTTTGAATCGACGCGTCTTCAAAGGGCTTTCGAACACGATATTTACGATATAAAAATTCCGCAATCGATCGATACGTTCCATTGGGAAATTTTTGTATTTCTAAAAAATCTGACTCTATATTCTGTCGGTAATCATAATTCAAAATTCCGTACGAACTACGTCTAAAAATTAATAAAGATTAGAAAAGAATTGTTGACTTTTATTATTCACATCGACTATTAACATCAAGTACTTAGTCCGCAATTCGCTGAAGCGACGCCACCCGCGCCGTTGGTGACACGACTCTCCATACTCATAAGACTACTTATAATCCTACGTTAAAAAGTCAGAATCACAGTTCAGGTATTTTCCGTGCATTTTTTACTTACGTTTTATTCCTTAATCGCTTTTTTACAAATCGACAGCAATCATTCGACCCAGTAATACGAGTTTCCATTACCTACCGTAATGTAATGACATTATCGAATAAATCAAACTTTAGTATGAATGGATTCGGTATTTACAACATTTAAATTACTTTAGACCTAAAGGCTTAAAACAAAATAACAATTTACACTAACAATAAAAAATGCTCGATAGATCGCCCTTCGTCTAATCGGAACCCAAAGTTAAATATATTTTTGATTGACTTTTCTTCTCATACTTTTATAAATTTTAAACTCCGAATAAGGTCGAGCCCAGTCGACCATAACAAAAGTATTTTACAAGCTACTCGTTAGAACTAAGTCTTAAATAACCGACGGCGGCTCGCGCGGCCCACGCGGCTACGTGACACTACACGGCCGCGCGTCGCGCCCCGTCCGTACAATAAATACGCTAAACGTTACACTACAACGAGCTTCACTCCTAGAGGTATTCCTTAGCGGTTTCCGTTCCGTCCGGCATCGAACGTCTTCACGACGGCGTCTCACCAGGTCGACGCGTAAGGTAAAAAATTATAAATGAAGTTTCACAACCTGGCCTTATTTACAACGCGTTACTAAAATAATCAGTTAAAATAGTCCAAGTCGGGGAATGTTCACGCCGTGGCCGTGGCGATGACGATGAGCAGGTGCGCGATGTGCTTCACGCGCTCCATGAGGTCGGGTGCGATGCGCGTCAGGTTCTCGTTCGCGAAGTCGCACGACGGGAAGATGTGCACCGTGTACATTGACTGCGGACACAACGACGGCCTTTCTAACTCTGCTTAGCGAAATACTAGTTTGGTTTTGATAAAACTATTCTGCCCACCAACCCTCGACACCCAAACGGAGCATTTCCTGTATGTATTACTATAATATGTACTGAAGTGACGTTCCATTGAGTTTGATAATTTTTTTTCGACCCTTTTATTGGTTCACTGCTGGGCCGGGATTCCTCAGAGTCATAGTATAAAGGTTCTAGATCTTAGTCTACCATGTTGGCCAAGTTTAGATTAGTAGCCTTCAGACACCTCAGACATTGTAAAAAAATATTATAACATAGTCTGATAGTTATAGCATTTAATATTTAGATCAAATCACAAATAATGTTTCCTTAGCTTACTTGTTGATGTCCAGGCGTGGGAGCAACGTTGACGATGCCGGCTGCCTGCTTTCGCTGCAGGTAGGTGATGAATCCGGCCGTCAGGTTGGTGGATTGCTGAAGCACGTCCATGTGGTCCCGCCCACACGGCAACGCCAGCAGCATGCAGTGCTCCATGTCCATCTATTGACCGACCAACAATCATTACATTCAAAATGAAACCATCGGTACAGGCTACCGTACGTGAAGTCCAGTTCACATGCTGCAAAGTATCATTCATTGTCTTGCATACATAAGAATGATATATCTTAGTAGTTGCATGACTCTTAGCCTATGTCCTATGTCAGGGATCCAATAACGTCCTATATTATATGATAAAATAAACAAAAATCATTACAAGTGACATTATCAAGCTGTGACTGAGAGAATTCGGCTAAAATAACAGTGACTACTACAAAATATTTATATGCATATTATTGCTATTTTACAAAAAATTTTATTGACTGGGAGTTAGATAAGTAATTCTTCATACAAATTGTGACATTACCCATAATGTACAAATATAAGTTCCCTTTCATTCCGTTCCATACTGTATTCACAAGCAATATTTAAAAAAAAAATCCAATAATACATAATATCTTCAGTCCGTCCACGACAGACGTTTAATGCCGTTTAATACCAACTAAAATGCGGCGGTGTGCTATGAATTGCAGACACATAGCACTTGGTGTAACCCTTCTACAGTGACACCACTTACAAATCTATATTTGTTATTATAATCATTTCACCCATAATATAAACCGTTAATGTCACAGGATGGAATGGAATCTGTACCCCATTCTCGAGCATGGAGATTCAGACAAATCGGTTGTCTAGAAATCGGCTTTCTCTATTACCGCTTTTCCTTCGACATCCTCGGCGAGAGACTAGAAGACCATGAGCTACACCTCTTGTTACGGTGCCGGATACGGTTAGTAGCATAGTAGAACACACCTTCATTTTGCGGTGCACCTGGTCGAGCTGCGTCTGCTCGAGCCGCATGCGTTGTGCAATGCGCAGCAGCGAGGCGGCCGTACCGTCGGAGTTGCGGGACAAAGCGTCGGCCGCCACGCCGGGATTGCCGCCCACGAAGTGCATCTGCACCGCAGCCGAATCGTTCTTCAGCGCCAGTAGCCCTTGCCACATCACCGGATACCGCTGCCGAACACAGGAAATGACAATATTACATTGGGCATTATTTCTGGGAACTCAACGTCCAAAGTAAGATCAGAAAACCCGCAGCAAGTTTATAGAGAGATATAATGGGCACTCACTGCTTTCTGTCTACCCCTATAGGGGATAGTGTACAATGATAATGTATGTATTAATAAGTCACCTGCAGCAACATCTGTAGCGAGTCCGCCTCGCGCGGCACCTGTGAGGCGTGCGGCGGGCCGACGGCGGCGGCGGGCGGCAGCGAGGACGGGGCTCTGTACGGGCCGTACGCCGGCGCCGGCGGGGGCGAGCGTCCGCACCTCACCGCGTACACTGCACCCATTACATTCTATTTAACACTCACATTACGCGTCAAATATGAAGTTACAAAATTCTATTAATGAGTCACTTTCAATTTTATGACTTGGTAACAAATTTTAAATCGAATTGATATAAATGTCAATGAATTCAAACTTAAACGCCAGAAATAATGACAGTAATCAATCCATTATTAACCATTTGAACTAATTTTAATTCCATTAATTCATTTCGCCAAATCTTACAATTTGAATGAACAAAGAAGAATATTACTTTTTATGCTATCATAATAACTACCTACTTTAAAATATGTTATTATAGCCCAGTATCACATTTAATCGACGAGTACCAATGCCTTACATTGTTTTTATTAATTCAATTTTATGGAAATTCCTCACATGTAGCAGCAGAATGCTTATGTGTAACCACAGTTCGCAGAATTTGTGCACATGTCAAGGAGTGTCAGTGTGGTAGTAGCTAACTTGGGTCCATACAGTGTAAGCTCTATACGGATTTAGTACGATTTGTTAGGCAAGCAAGCTGTACACGGGCTTCCGCTGTAATTCACTAGCGAGTCTAATTTTTGAGTCAAAATTGACTCACTAATAAGCCGGTCGGGCGGCGCGGCGAGCCCAGCGGGCGCAGTCGGTGCGGCGGGGGCGGAGGGCGGCGCGGACGGTGCGGGTGAGTGCAGCGGGCGAGGCACGCGCGCGCCGGCCGGCCGTCGCAACTCCAGTAGAGGCGCAGTCGGCGCCTCCGACCCTTCTGCCTCCGATAACCTTTAGGAAATACACCTCATCAATTTCATTTATTCTCTTATATTCATCTATCTGCATTCAGTTAACATTTGTTGCTCAAAATTCTTACTCTAGGCGACACAGCCACACTTCAACAATAACATACCTGGAGTAAGGGGATGACGAAGAAGTTCGACACTGGTCCTGGGTCGCACGAAAGTGTTGCTGATACATCTGATAATGTTGATGTGAAAAATGAGGATACATTCCTCTTTCGCCCTGTAAAATCAAATTTTATGTTTAAAACAAGTTCGTAATGAGTAATAAGACATTTTTAATATACAAAAGTATATTATTACATTGCAATATACCAAAGTAATAGATGAGGTACGTTGATGTGCAGGCGGAGGACATTTAACTAATTCTGCAGACTATCCCGGGTAGCATGAACAGAATTGATATAGTGAAATATCTTAATAGAATGAGTGTCATTTGTACTATACCCGACCTCCGACAGGACACAAAGGAAAAGAATAGGTAATAACAGACAGTACAAGAATTAATACACTCACCATAGAAATCTGGCCCTGGGGGCTAACTGCGGGAACGCTCGTGATTGTCACTCGAGATGCTAGAAGTTTAAGACAATATTGGTCAATTTATTGCAACTGTTTGTTTATTTATAGTTAAAATTATCAATGGAACATTTCAAAATAACACTTCACTGTTGACTAAAATAACAATTTATTAACATGTATAAGTGTTTGCATAATTTGACCACTCGAATTAGCAGCCAATTAATAGTATTCAAGATTGTACTAAACATACCAGTATTAAGTTGATGGTGAGGGCCGATAACCTGAGGAACCTGCTTGGCGAGCGAATGTGGCGATTGTGGCGAGTGCTGCGAGAGTTGCGGATGTTGGGCATGTTGCGGATGTTGTGGATGTTGCGGGCATTGCGGGTGTTGCGGGTGTTGCGGGCATTGTGGTTGTTGTGGGTGCTGCGGGCATTGCGGATGTTGCGGGCATTGTGGGTGTTGCGGATGGTGCGCACCGCGCGGCAGGCTTGCAGGCCCTGCGTACGCGCCGCGAAAGCCGCGCACGCCGGCCGCCGCGCCCACCGCGCCCCCCGCGCCCACCGCACCCATCGCCCCCACTACTCCCACTGCTGCTGCGCCGATATCGCCATCTCCACCTCTACACAACCAATTAATTATGCATTATTTTTCTTTTTCAAAATACCGGCATTCTAGACTTCTTCTCCACATAAACTTTAACTGTGTCAAATTTCATACTTCTCCGTTCGCGCAATTGTGATAAAAAAGTGGTTTTTCCTTCACGTGTATATTTTTTCATATTACCGCATTTATCCTCTCATATCTGATATAAACTTTCACACTAAAACATTTGGACACAAATTCTTCTTTAAATAAATATATGATTATTTGTTGGTATTCATTAAAATTGTTAAGGACTTGAACTGACTTGACTGGAATTGATTAAGGACAATATTCAACAAGGCGGGAATTAATGTAGATTTCCACAATCGCGTTATAGTGCAATTACCTGACAATACACGTTTGTTAAACTCCAATCTAACAATAGTTATTTTTAGTCTTAAAAATGTTAACATAAATACATCATACATACTTAATGAATAGAACTAAATGCAACCCACCTCACGAGTATGGGCGTAGCTCGGTCGGCCGGTCGGTGCGTGGAAGGCGGACGATGCGGCAGCGCAGGCGACTGGCCGCGCGCGTCCGTCGCCTCCGTGGCGCCAACCGGCACCATGGCGCCGGGCACGTTGTCCACCAGCCGACGCGCGAATGTCGCTTCACCCGACGACACGCAGTCGACACTCGCCGCACCAGCAATGATGACAACTGGCTCGGCACTCTTTGGATCGCGAAGTGGAGCTCCCAACCGTTCGGGTTCCGAAAGCGAGCGCTCGGGCTGCAGGGCCAGGCGCTCCGGAACCGCTAAGGGTATGGCGGGTACAGTTGAGGCCGTGATCGCCGTGTCGAAAACGCCAGCTAATTTTGCGCTGATCTCAGATATCATTTTCTTCGGAGGTTTCATTATGGGTGTTGAGCTAGGTGTCGAAATTGAAACAGAGGCAGAGACCGGGGCTGACACCGAAGCCGGATTCGAAAGAGGAGATGGAGCGGAAACCGGTGCGGAAACAGAAGCCGAGACAGGCGCAGACGTCGAAATTGGAGTGGGTGGTGCGATTACAGATACCGATAGACGAACTGCAACCGGCTCGAGATCCGTCCT
The DNA here is from genome assembly GCA_018249975.1 of Passova gellias. Taxonomy (NCBI): domain Eukaryota; kingdom Metazoa; phylum Arthropoda; class Insecta; order Lepidoptera; family Hesperiidae; genus Passova; species Passova gellias. The sequence goes on from DWUN01000450.1 coordinate 12,943, forward strand.
GGTAACGACCGTCGTTTCCGTAAGCTTAGGTACTTTGGGCTCCTTAGCAACATCTTCTCTCCTAGGAATCTCTTCATTGCTATCGACTGACGCATCGGAAATACTACGATCTCTTGTCCTCTTAGCGCCCCTTGGCGACTTTCTGGTATCCGAAGTCGGAGTTTTTTCGACGGCACTTTTAGTATTCGCTTGTCTGGTAGCTCTCTTCTTGATAGGATCTTTGTTGACTTTGAGCTGGCTCACGGAACCTTTGATGACGTCATCGATTACGTCGTCCACAGTGCTCCGTTGAACATCTTTTTCCTGAAGTCTTCTAGATTTTCGAGTGTTCGTCGTTGGCGAAGCAAACACTTCTAATTTTTCATCTTTGTTACATTTTTCGATATTTTTTGTAGCGTCTTTTGGGGTTATGCTGAGCGTAGATGTTGGTGTGGCATTACATTGGCCAGATAGTGGACTCTTTATAGTTAAAATCAATCGAGGTCTATTTTCTGGTTTGCTCGATGCAGATTCATCACCTGAATCTTCGTGAAAATCGTAAACGTCTCCGGGGATGTTATTTATGCTACTGGTCACGAAATTTTTAATTTTTTTGTCTACTTTGGCTCTTCCTCTGCCGCGTTTGGAAGTTCCAGTCCCTCTTGCCGGTTTTGAAATTTGTCGGGTCTGTATTCTATCTTGAACCTTTTCAGATTTTCTCCCTCGCAAGCTACGTCCACCTCGCTTTCCTGTAAGTACTGATTTTTGTACTGTTGATTCTTCAGTTGTAATAGTCTCCGCAGTAGGCTCAAGTTTAGGAATACATTTATTTATTTCAGGTTCCTCAAACGAAATATTTTGTATTGGTTCTGTTAGATTTGACTCATCAGTATCATTGCTAATAACGATTTCTTTTTCTACATTCAAATCAGAACTTTCATTACATAAAGAGTCCACTTTTTTTATAACAGATTCTATATTCACATCTTTTGCAGACCAATAATCATTTTCATCCAAATTTTGTTCTTTACTTACAGTTTTATCTAATGAAAGAGACAAACAATTAAAAAGTTCATTATTATCTTCGGTACCAGGTTTCTTTATTTCTAGCGAAGTATTTAACCCACTACTATTTATATCTATATCATCTGCAGCAATTATTTGTGACGGTGTATTACATTTATCTATGATGACACCAGATTCATTTTCTTTTAATGTGTGTCCACCACTTGTATTATCTACTTTATCTTTCTCAGCAATGTTAACACTACTTTTATTGTCCGTGTTATCTATTTTATCTTGAGAAAGTGATGACTCTTGATTTATACTTTCCTCCACCTTGGTGGAATCTTCCTTGTCAAAATTTTCTTTTTCCCGAATCTCTATACTTTTTTGTCTTTCGTTACTTTGGTTCATAACAGCGACAGATTTTCCAACATTTATTTCCAACTTCTTTTCAGGGTTCTTGGTTACCTTGATTTCATTCGTATTATCTTTTAATAGCTCCTCAAAATCTGTTTCACATTTTGTTATATGCTCTGGTGTTATAGATTTCATAACCTCTCGATCTGTATCGATATATTCTGAAGTTTTTTCATTAATTCTGTCTTTATTATTTTGTAACAAATGACTTTTGAGAGTATTAGGACTGTTTTCGGATTGTTCTTCATCATTTTTTTTATTAGCTGTGACAGTACCTTTTGATTGAGTTTTAAATAAAACAGGAGTCATTACAACATTTGAAAGAGTCGAAGTTGTAACAGCATTTGTACTAGTCGGCTCAGACTTTGTTAGCACTGTCGGCTGTCTGATCGTTGCCATAGATAGAACAGATGAGGGTACTTTACTTGCATCCAATTGTATTACACTAGTCATGGGAGCCGTGGTCAATAATCGCTGCGGATTTAATGCATGTATAACATTTGTATTCTGTCCTCTATTTGGTTGTTGTAGGCTACATACAATAGGTTTAGAATAGTTTTGAATAATTATCGGTGGAGATCCAAAAGAAGCATGGTTTTCAGATTTTTGTATGGGACTCTCTCTTTTATCAGTTTTAGGACTTTTATTATTAATTAGCAATTTGCTAGAAACATTTAGAGGAGAATTCATTTTTTCTACGTGCACAGCATTTTGCATGGAAATTAGGCGATTTTGTGCCAAGACTGTAGGATTCGTGCCAGGCTGCAGTCTAGTCGGAGACAAAATTATTTTAGCATTATCATTACAGTTATCTGTGACTATTCGTGAATCATTCTTTCTAGATTCTCCCGTTTTATTCTGTACTTTATGTTGCTGAATCATAGCAGAATTAGTAACCACCGATTTACTCTGCTGGATCAAGTTGTTGGAACCGAACTGTTTCGAAATCGGTGCTAGAACAGGGGTAACCGGTAGACGGTTAAAATGTAAGGGAGATCCTTGCGTTTGAACCAAAACAGAATTCGGTCTGTTGGGTGACACCATGGCTCTCGCACCATGTGGAATCTGCAAAGGGCTGAGCGGTGGTTGTTGCATACGTACGACCGTCACCTGGCCTGGGGAGCGTTGCTGTATTGCATTCGGTGATGCCATCCCGATATGATTTAAATTTTGCGACGGCGTATTCAGTACGGTCATATTTGCCAGACGTGGCGAAGTCACGGCTTCGGCTTGAGGACTAGCTTTCGGACTCAGTAATTTAACTTCATTCGTCATTCTAGGAGATGTAACGATTCCGTGGGATTTTTGGTATAGAATATTCTGATCGGGTATTTTTATGTTAGGAGGTTGCATATTAGATACTGGTGGACGAATAATCTGATTGATTACTTGATATGGTGCATTGACACGATTGGCATTTATAATAGGCCTCAAAGTATTATTAACTTGCACATTTTGATTTTGCGACGTTTTTATTTGAACTATGTTAGCGGTTATATGCTTTGGTTTATTTTCATTTGATTCTTTGTTGTTTATCGAATTTGATGGTAGACTTATTACTTGAGATTCGACTAGTTTAGAGTTCGATAATGTCCATGATGTGATAACAGGTGTTCCTGTAGATGTAGTAATTGCAGTTATATGATGAATAGAGTCCCGTTTAATTAGAGGAATTTTAATCTCTTTTTCATTTAACTTAATGTTGGTCTCATTTTCAGGATTTAAGGAATGAACTAGTGTTGACTTTGGCTTTGAAAGGCTAACATTCGTTACTTCATTACTCTTGGATATGTTTGACTTTGAACTATTATTTAGAGCCTGATTTGTTGCTATAATATTAATGGGTAATCTTTCTATAGCATCTTGAGACGTTTCTTCTGCTTCCTCGGGATCAGTGTCAATTAACAAAAGATCGTTATCTGAAACTGGTGTGTCTGGTTTCATTTCCATTTCACTGGCATTTAAGTTCTGAACTGCTTGTCTCATCTCTTCAGCGTCTTCTTCCGGGATGTTTTCATTCTCTATAGTAGTACTTTCAATTTCAATTTGAACAGAAGGGTTGTTTTCGACTTCTTCATAGCAATTAATAAATGTGTCAACCTTCCCACCGAAACTTTCTCCTAAAAGTGCAGCAACAGCATCTTCGGTCTCTTCTTGTGAAATAATTGCTCTGGGTTTTTCTTCCAATTTCTTATCAAGTTTGCATGTAGGCGTATCAGTTTTTTCGGAATGCTTCTCAGAATCGTCATCCAAATTGGATATGCTCCGAACAGCATTTTCATTACTGTCTTCACTACTCACATCTATTTCTATACTGGGTATCGGTATTAGCTCGGTATTCGTCGTTTCAGTATTTTTAATTGGTAAAGGATCTTTGGGAAGTGGCACATCACATATATTTTGAACAATGTTTTCAAAAGGAGGTGGCATTGGTATATCATGAACTTCGATACACTTCGTTTCCTCATAATCACTGTTAGTTTTATCATCTATAATCATAATATCCGGGGTATCGCTCTCATTCATATTATCATTATTAGCATTTAATCGTACAAGTGAAGGACTTTCCGTTAATCGAGGTAGGCTGGGTGACTGCAAAAGTGAGTCACAATTTATACCGGTATGGTCTTTTATTTGTTCATCATTTGGTAGGGGTATATCCAATAACATAGTATTCGTCACTATTTGAACATCTCTTCCGCAATCATAAGTCTCAAATCTATCCATAATGTCATCTTGGTCATTGTGATAAAAGTGCTGATATTCTTTACGACTTTGACGGTCTTCTCTATTCCTCTTTTTCTTCTTTTTTCTTTCTTTGTCTCTGCTTTCCCTTTTTAATCTCTCGACGTGTTTGTCTATAATCTTACTTGTATCCGATTTAATATTATCTGCGTATTGTTCATCACTATGATTTGATTTTGAAAGATTGTCGATAATCGATTCTACTCTTATACGAGTCTCATCACTAATAGGCGTGTCAGCGAATAATCGAGCTTCAATTGCTTTACTAACAGCATCAACATCTAAACTATTGTCATCATCCCGAGCAAAATATCGTTTTTCTTTTCGCTTCCGCTCTTTTCTACGTCTCAAATCATCTTTCTGTTTGAGGTCTTCAGTATTATGGATTATCTTCTCATTTGTTGTACCGAGGATTTGTTCATAACTATGAGATACGAAATCTAATTTATTATTTTGTAATGTACTACTATCTTTATCTGATTCGTCAGATAGAGGACCGAATATATCTTCCATTTTCCCGTCTTTCTTAAGGTTATTTGTTTGATTCTCCGATCCTCCATCACCAGAATGGCTAGGAGATTTTTTATCCTTTTTAAGTTTATTGCTCTTTTCTTCGCGACTATCATCTGCTTCAATACTTTCACGAATTTTGTCTTTGCGTTTTTCCTTCTTGTTACTATGTCTTCTACTTTTATCTACATATTTCAGTTTGATTTCTTCTTCTATGGCATCGTTACTATTTTCAATTTTAAAATCTTCGTCAGAATACGAAAATTTATGCTTTTTCTGTTTCTTTTTATGTTTTTTACGTTGTTCATTAGAATTTCTATTTGATGAAATGGATTCTGTTTCAGATGAAATCTCATTTTTAATTAAAGAAACCTTATAGTCATTGTCTGTTTCCAAATTTGACTTTACTTTGCAGTCATCGCTATCACTTTTTCCAAATAAATTTAATAATGACGTCCTTTTTATTTTATCATCACAAGAGTCTTTAAGAATACCATCACTATCTTTACTTTTAGATAAATTTGATTCAGAGTCTGATAAAATTTCTCTTTTAATACGATTGATAAATACGGGACTTTTACTAGAATGTCGTTTAGATGCTTCTTCGTCCGAAGTGTCAGACATTATTCGTGATCTTGAATTTTTTCGTGATAATTTGTTTCTAGAGTCTTCTTCATTACTTGGCGCACTGTAATAGTCATTACATTTTTGATGATCGTACTCAATGTTTAACATATGCGACTTCTCTCGCTTTTTATTGTTAACGACTTGATCGTCTTCCGAAGAACTATCCATGGAAGTCTTATGTGACTTACGCCTTTCATGTTCCGAATCACTGTCTTCATCCCAACTGGATCGTTTTTTCTCCTCACGCTTGGCTCTACTTTGTTTTAGTTGACTGAATTTGGCTTTAATTTTTTCTTGACGCTTTTCTTCTTCTTGCTTTTGCATATTTTTACACGAACGAGCTTTAACTTTATCATACATAGATATGTATGTAGGTCCTTCATCGACAATGTCAAAAATTGAGTGTTTCTTTGGTTCATCAGAATCAGACGTATCAGAGCTTTGAGTATGTTTACGGTTTTTACGCTTGCTGTTATCTACCTTTTCATCTTTACTTTTTCTATCCGTTGACATGCGCTTTTCACGGACCAAGTCCTTTTTCTTTTCTTCAGTTTTATGTTTTTTGTCGTCTTTTATTTTATTTATTATTTCGGCTTGCTGAAGTGCATCCTGTTGCATCTGTAGTTCTTGAATCTGTTGCAACTGTTGTATACGTTTCTTCTCTTTCATTTCTTTCCTCATAGCTTTTTGCTTTTCATCTTCTTCGCTAGACCGTAGTTCTAAGGTGGCCAGGAAGTCCAAATCACTTTGTAATACTTCGTTCGGAATACCTTGATTTGTTTCCACGTTATCTTCTTTAGGACTTCTCTTAGAATTCCTCATTTTGTCTAAAACGGTACTTTCCTTACCCTCGGGCTCTTTAAGTTGCAGAAATATGTCATCTGGAGGTTTCACTTGATTCTTTTTATCGTCCTTCGTTTTGCTTTCGATTATTTTAGCGAAGTGACCCTTATTAAATTTTGTAGTTTTATGTCTCTCTGTGCTTCGAGAATCTTTTGAATCCCTTCGTTCCGGATATTTAACATCATTTTTACTCTTTTTAGTATCGTCGTTCAAACAATCGAGACTATCTTGAGATGACATTCTCCTTTTATGTCCAATATTAGATGGTAAGCTAGAACAGGAATTTAAGCGCTCTTTTCTTTTACTATCTAGACCCGACGAATCAAAAGAATAGTGGCGTTGTTTATCTATATTTTCAGCCTTTTGCTTTTGCTGCAATGAAGAACTTTCGTTATTACTTTCACTTTTACTTTTACCGTGGTGGTCTGAATCTTTTTCTTCTTTAGTTTCAACTTTATTCTTACATTTTGGATCTAATTTGACTGTTTCTATAATCTTAGTCATAGCATCTTTGTCAAGTTCTTGCCTGTTATGGATTTCATTACATAACTTTACTTTTGCTCGTGTTTCGTCCCTGACATCATTACTATCGGAATCTCGTAATTTACTGGAATCGTGGGAAGTTCTTGATGTTGCAGAATCAGTGGAATCTTTTCGGCAGAGGTCTCTCGGAGATTCGTCTTTAGAAGTTTTACGACTTTTAATAGGATCAGAGTCTTTTTTATTGTCACGCTTCAAATCACTTTCCTTTTTAAATCGTTCATGTTTATGTTTATCTTCTTTTTTCGTCTTATTTAACGACTCTAAATCAGAAATATGTTTCGGCCTATCTTTTTCATGTCTATCTTTTCTGTGATTTTCATGCCGCAATGATTTATCATCCATGTGTTTTATTTTGTCCGTGTGAGATTTGTGGGAATATGTTTCATCTTTTGACTTCTTTTCCTTGTCATTTTTCTCGATTTTAATATTCTTTGAAACCTTAACCTTTTCTCGGTCATTCTCATGTTTTTCTTTTTCAATTCTCTCTTTATTTTGCCTCGCTTTTTCACGTTCACTTTTTAGGCTATCATCATATTTCCTTTCAACTTCAATAACTTTTTTATCTGTGTGAAAAAAAATATTATTGGCAAGTTTTAACTTATCGTGGGATTTATCTATCTCAATATTTTCCTCTTCTAATTTATCTTTTTCAAATGACTCGACACGAATATGGTTTTGCCTTTCTCTTTCATTCTTTTCGCAATTTTTTACTTCACGGCAGAGAGTTTCTGTCGTATTAATAATGAGATCCATACTGTTAACGGAAGACAAATGTTTTGATGCATTAATATGAAAAGAAAGAATTTCTTGATCAATATGATTCTGAATGGTATTTTCCTGGAGTCTTTCAATTTCAAGTTTTGTTTGAATATTAATATCTTCAGCCTTGCTTTCATTGATAGTCTTACATTTAAGACCATCTTTGGAAGTTAATTCCATTTTAGTATTAAAGTCACACTTAATAAAACCAGAATCTTTTAATACAGACTTTTCGGATTGAACCAATCGATCTTGTTTATTGTTTTGTACCCAAGATGTTCTCGTTTTATCCCCGGAATTAATATCTACATCCGATTTAGGTGGTATATTACCATTATCCGGCGATACACAGTTCTCAAGACCATCGTTATTTGTTTTATTTAATACTTCTGGGGTAGACAGTTTAGTTCCTACACTTAAACCTTCTGTATCTTGAGATGTGTCTAAGGGCTCTGGGCGAGTGGTCGTATTACTATTTAAGTTGTCACGTAAAGCTTCCAAAATGTCGTCAGCATCGACGCAGTTGAAATTTCTCTCATCGTCTTTCATATAGCACGACTCACGTCGCCGTCTACCGATTAACTTTCTAGTTGCTTCTCTATCACTGTCTGATCGGTCCTTTTCCAGTTGTTGAATAGGCTTCGATTCACAAACAGATGTCTCTGTTTGAAGTTTGTCCATTGACGGCGTCCTCGGGCGGGCTCTAGGTTCTATTCTGTAGTCTGCCTCATTTACCTTGAGTAGTCTGTCCGGCTGCGGAAGGCGTTCTGGTCGATCGGTGCGAGCTAAGCGCGGGTCCACGGGACGGTCGGACCGTTCAAAACGTTCGGGACGTTCCAAACGCTCGGGGCGCTCAGAGTCTATATCGGGTTCCGGCGGTGTGTGCGATGGAAAGGGATATCTGAGGGCACGCGGTAACGATGTCGCTCCTCGTGTCCGTGGACTACCCGTAGGGCTGGGTGCTCTTACCGCACCTTCCAAACGCTCAGAGTCCTCATCGAACACGGAGCGTTTTGCGAGCAGAGATCGGACTACTTCTGAAGGCTTCACTTCATTGATATCTATTTCAAGCAATCGATGGCGAAGGCGGGCTCTTTCGGGAGCATCAGCAGGAGTTCGTGCCGAACCGCTCCATTTTTCATATTTCTCATCGAGCGAGCGGATACGCTCTTCGAGGGAGGGCGAGTGTGGTGCGGAGCCACCGCTAGAAGAAGAGGCGGAAGGAGGGCGCGGCGGCGAGTCAGGTGCGGGGGCCGGCGGTGGTGGCTGGCGTGGCGCGGGAGGCGCAGCACGTAATAACTGCACTGCAAATTTGGGTAGCGGCAGGCTCATGGGCAGTGGCGGACGCTCGCGGGGCGGGCGGCGCGGCTCGCTGGGCGGCGCGTCAGGCTCGTCCCGCAGCGGCGTACCGGCCCGCGAGCCCGAACCGTCACGGCGGCGGCGGTGGCGGCGGCGCGGCGCGTGCCGCTCGCCGCGCGACCCCGACCTCGAACGACGAGAAGCACCGCCAACGCTACGGTGTCGTTCCTGTGACAGGAGTGCCATTTCAAATCTAATCTATACAAGCAAAAAAGTAACTTGTAAGTACTAAAAAGTAAGTTAACTTGTAATGCATGTCTTAGTTATATTGAAAAGAAGACAATATGTATAGCAAAACTCATATGCTCGACATCATGCAGAATACAAGCCAAATAATCCGACCAGTCTGTCAGATCTACATTTTCGCTTCCAGATTCCGGACTAATGCACAACATAGCAAATGTGCGTTTTTCACAATACACCTACTTCAATACTGTACAATTTGCCGTTACCCCTTTGACGGAGAGTGATTGATAGCCAAAGAATGTAACGACGGACAACATTCTATCACCAGGTGTGAATGCTAATATACATTTTCATTTGCCTTAACGTCCTATCTATACTATGCTAACGTAGTCTGGTATTACTGAGCTTATTTTGCCTTTAAGTTGTGTGTCATAGTAAAGTTGTGACTAACCTTCGAATGCTTTCGTTCCTCGGGGCTGGAGTCCCGTCGGTGGCGATGCGCTCGATGCGGTGAGACGACTACCGACTGAAGTCGATCCTCGTATGTGGCCTCATCTGTTTGTGGACTGGAACCTAGCTCGTCGTATACCCTAAAGGAAGAAAATAAGCAATACATAAACATAACATTCTTAAAAAAAAACCCATTATAAAGTCATATTGGTTAAGATACAATTCATGTAATAAACCAATGACTAATACAGGATTATACCAGATAAAATGGAAATATGTTTAAAACACACTTGTTAAAAATACTGGTTAATCACTATTTTATATTCGAAATATAAAACAACTAGTAGACCCAACCACGCGTTGCCGTGGTTCAATTATGATAAATCAATCTTTTATATGTAACAATCCCGTGACGC
>DWUN01000451.1:0-22779 GCA_018249975.1 Passova gellias
TTAAAGATTTAAGGGAACAAGGGGACATGACAGACAATGACAGAGAAAGCGACTTTGTTTTATACTATGTAATGATATTGCCAGGAAATGATACAATTATAATATGAGCCGTGAATTTTAGGCCGTGAGGTTCCCTGCTCTCTAGAATTAACAAAATTATTTTTTTATTAATTGCATCCTTAGGAAGATTGATCATTCATAAGAATAAATTTACGTAAAGTAATAATATTTGCTTAATAAAGGAGTATATAAATCTAATTTAATAAATGGGTATATAAATCTATGGTAATATGAAATGTCTATAATACATAATATTAAATGTATTACGAATGATAATGAAAATATTAAAAATAACTTAATAGCTTAGACTCACACGGTTTAGAGCCTTTCTAATGCAATTGATGATGGCACGGAATTCGACGATAAGTGCAATTTTCTATCTCAACTAGGTTCAATTGTAATTTTCATTACGTGGCCTAGGGGTTCGCGACCTAGTCTAATTAGCTTGGATGCTTATGATTAAACGGCTCGGTCACGATTCGTCGATTTACGTCAAATCCGTTGCGGTTTCCCTTGATAAGGTGAACATCCGTCAAGACCGTTGCTTACTAACAGAAAGATTCATTTTGTTCTGCGGCGTTATGTGAACAAATTTATATGGCTCGACAAAGGCGATTTCAGCCAGCTCGGAGCAGCGTTGGAAATGCCAATTTACGTTGTCGGATAATTTAGTTACCGAAGCTTAACATACATCTGGTTGCCGAAGGGTATTTTGACGGGAATCACGATTTCTGTCGGTCTCGTTGACGTAATAGCCCCAAGTCTCGAGGCAAGGCAAAGCAATAATGCGTCGAAATAAGGAATGCATTAGGTTCGCCGCTTAGGTGAGCGTAGCTTCGTTGATGGCGAGGGTTAGTTTAATCGTTGTTGACTTAAAACGAGTTTCTTTTGTTTTTGTTCGATTATATGAAATATTAAGCCTTTCGTGGCAGTAAAATTTTTTTAGCTTTTAGCCGGTCACTTAAATGAAAATACAACATCCAGGATGAGTAATCATTAACATGAACCGTTATCTTAAGTAATGTATAATAAAAGAACGTTTTCATTAAACAGACGCCTCCAGTTATAGTTAGGTGCCTACTATTAACGCAGTCTTAATTGCATCGTTAAAAAAGCGCTTCTAATTGACGCTGTAAGCTCCAGGCTTGGTTATTCATTGTCAATGTACATTGCAAAATAGTATATTTATTTTATGATGGCATAAGTTACGAGCGAGGTTACTGTTTATATTATATATTAAAGATTATCACGTGTCGATTTCTATCATGATGATATTATGATCAAAGTACTAGATATTGTTGATATCATAGTTAAAGTATTAAACGTACATTGAACTTTATGTTCATGATGGTGTGCAGAATTGCTATAGTTAAACTAAAAATAGTTCTAAATACTTTTAAATTGCAAGTAGTTATGGTCACGACTCGTGATATCAGTACACATACATTTGTGGTTAGAGCTTCCAGATCATAAACAGTTATTAGTTAATGACTGAAAACAAATATTGAAACAGTTAATTCTATTCTATTTATTTTTTTCTATTCTAGTTAATTCTATTAAAATTATAACACATTGATTGATTAATTGTACGAAAAAAAAATTTCTATAAAACAAAAACACTGAGTGTAAGCCTTTCCAGTGAGCGCATTATAGATCATATTTTTCCGTCAAATTCTTAAGTAGAGTTATTGGCGTAGGTATTTTTCCACGTTTGAATGAGACTAGGTGCTATAAAGTTGATGTAGGTTGCAGTCTGCTTTTGTGCGGTTCTTGTTCGTACTTATATTGACCGTGTCGCGATTGAGGGTCCTCACGACGTCCGGATGCCGACCGAGTGTTTGCTCAGCCGCGCTCACTGGGTCACGGTGCTCGTCGCACTCTATGCCTGTCAATTATGCGCTCCTCGATCCCCGTAATTACTGTCTAAATATTGGACGTTATAATTACGATGCCATGTCCAATTTGCACCAAGTAATAGGGTATTTTTTGCTAACCTAAAAAAATTACACAATACAACGTGCCAATACTGTTATTTTTATTTTGCATATCGGTTTCGTTGCGTCTATTGATAGGCGTCGATTGGAGGCACTGTTCGCTCCGGTAGAGAAATCTGATATCGGTTTGTCCATTAGAGGAAAACATCCCACCTGTAATGATGTTCGGTACCTACATCCGTCAAGATGCTATCTCCGAGAAATAAAGTAATGAATAAAACACGGGCGTGCGTGCCGCGGATGTCCATGACGTTGCAGATAACACCTCACTATTTGTGTACGTACAAACAAGGGTTATTGTTGTGGAACAATCGGGCTTGCTTGGATATTTTCGTACCTCGACTTATGTATGGGCGTTACATAACGATCTGAGGTTAGAGACGTGTATTTTAAATTGGCGTAATTTTTTTTATATGTTAACCGCACATTTTGGGTACCTATAAAATGTATTTCGGTGTGTTGCTAATGGACTGTATGAAGCCTGTGCTGGAGGCGAGGTCTAGCGTGGCGGTAACAAGGAGCCGCAAGCCACGACGACCACACGCGCACAAACTCCTGTACATCGAAATGTTAAAGTATTCGCGTAACTTTTATGGATACTATTGACAATTTCATAAACTAATTGCCTAGACACTCGTTTAGAATCTTTAAAACGTGTCTTGGAAGTAACACTGGTTTGTGGGATTTTAGCTACTAAAAACCCCCTCGATGGTATTCCTCAGCGCTGTTTCAGAACTCCCGGATCGTTAAAGGAACACATCTATAACCTCCAGCGCGGAACCCTCCGCGAGCTTATCTTCGGGGACGACTGTCACAGTTTTTCTTTATTATTAGAATTGTTAATATAAATAGATATGTGCTATGCAAAAATGTTTTGACATTTCATTGTCAAAATGTATACTATCTACTTCCTATGTATACTGTCAGTCAGTCTGCTACAACAGAACTGGTAAAAGTCTACTGTGTCAATAGGCAGCGCAAGCTTCGATATATCATTTTTAATGATTTCCGTTCAAAACTTGTACCTACCTGTGGTTTAACGTTCGTTGCGGTTACCGCGCGTGTGTAGTAATTAAATTGTAAGATAACAGCATACGTGTATGTAATTGATGTATTTTTATAAATTTATGGACACGTAATAAAATTGTTCCCCTGTCAACTAAACAAAAGTTTCTGTCATTAAAACTTTTCATAGTTTCAATGAGTAGTGTAGTGAACAATACGAGAACTGTTAATCTTGTTATAGATGCTCGGGACTAGAATACGAGCATAGAATAATGGTGTCCTTTAGCTGACGTAAGAGTCCATTAAAACGGGGCCTCAAGGGTTGCAGGTGGCTAAGGTGAGAGCTCATACCATAATCAGTTGGTTACACTTAACAAACTATAACCAACCGTATACCTAACAAAGTATACAACTAACCTTATTATGGATAATTCTTTGTTATAGATTTTGTTTTCTATATAATTTATATGCCTACTCACTAAGTTTACGGATTGCCTGCAGTTAAGTCGATATAGAGCTAACAAAGGTATTAGGACTCTGATCTAAGCTTCCCACATTTGCGTTCTTTCTACAATAATAATCACTTATTAATAAGAATAATATGTGTCAAGATTCATTCTTCGTATCATGTATTCTTTCCATTGCGTTACGTTGCGCAATAGTGCGTTATTTTTACGTATGTTTCAAATACGTGGACAAAGTAATGAAGCAGAACTAAAATAGTAAAGAACAAACAATAGTCGGATTGAGATTACGTTTTCATGATTTTTTTTAAATTATTGTTCCCATATATTAAAGGGCGACAGTTTCAGACATATTAATAGGGTATGAAAGAAGTTAAAATAATTGTGCGTAATATAAAGGGGTGAAAAGTGATGGTGTTCGATTTTTAGGTGTGAGAGGTCATCACTTGAGACGGTTTCCAGAATAAAACTCGGTTTAAAATATTCTGTGATGTAAAATATTTATTATAATATAGACAACAGTCTTTGTCAAAGCTAAGTATATATAATAAATCTATCTTTTACGTTAACATTCACTGTCCTATCCACATTCGCACTGCAGAGCACAGTCTGCTAGTTTCTCACGAAGCATTTTGTTTATATAAACGTATAAATAGAAATATCGTAAACATCTATGACGACAACTCATGTATATCTGCACGAAACATTTAGTAAATATACATAAGTAATGCTATATAAAAGGCACACCTCATTTCATGTAAATTATCTGTTGTGTGTAACAGATTAATGTAACCACGAGTTTTAATATAAAATTTGGGACGTTAAATATTATGACATCGTGAGTTAATTAAACAAAAATCGCTAACATGAAAAAGTTGTAACAATTAAAGGGAATAAAAAAGAATAAATCAAAAATACCTAGCCCATAACATAATATAATTACTTTAAATATATTTTGAGTATATTTAATCCTAATCTAAGAGAACAACAGTTTATTGCGTTTGTACTAAGAAGGTCAGTTTTAATTCTGAAGTATTATTATTAGGCGACAGTATTTCTTACAAATAATGGACACGTTCCAATGCAACGGTCTCATGCGGCCTTTCGCCGAGGCTATTGTTTTGAATACTAGACAATTAAGTCTTAACACTGTTTAACATTCTACTGTAGCGTCGTTTCTACAATGCAGACAAAAGAAATATGTTAGAGAGATATAAGAATTTATTACAACTTTTGAGAGAAATTTATTTACATTTTTCCGTTTTGTCCATTTAAAACAATACTCTCGTACGTTATAAACCTGGGTGACAACATCGAAAATCCCCAAAAAATTCATTACACAAATTGACTAGCTTTCTTCATGGCCGGCGATCGTTTTTGGCCCCCGGTACAACTAATTGAGCCGGTCGACATTAAATGTCCTCATTTCGCGTGACAAGTTATTTTGGCAAGAAAAACGTTGACGTAGAGAGAGAGAGAGACGTGTGGGCGCGCGGAGTGCGGCCGGCCGGCGGCGGTGGACCGCAGGCTCCGGCGCCGGGTCGCGGCGTCGCAGCAGTTTCGGGTAATTAAACGGTCAGCTATACGTGTAATTACATGTGAAAATAGCGCGGCCGGCGGCGCGGGGTCGATGGACCGGCGGCTGAGCGATACGCGGCAAAAACGTTCGGTAAAAAGTGGGCGAGCGCTCTGTCAAAACACACGTCACGGGATTATGGATGTGTCGCCCGCGGCTGCGGCGCGGACCGGCGCGGACCGGCGCGGGGCGGGCGACCGAGGGAGGCGGCAGGCGCGCCGCCGGCGCAACAACGGCGTTACGAATCAATCGCGAGCCCCAAAAGACGGGAAAGTCGCTTAATTGTCGCCGATAAAAACCAATATACGGATTATCCTGTACATGAATTGTAATGAAAAATTATGTACTGATAAAAAACTAAGTGATTTCCGACTGACGCGTCATTGGAAATCGGTCGATCAAAACGCGATCCGGTCGATTGGCGAGTGACGAATGCTTGTGATGTCAACCCAGTGCCTACCGAATCGGAGTTGGCCGCTTGTCTCGATCGCTTGCAGTCCAGTGGCGTCTTAAACCAAAACAAATATCACGTCACGTTGACGTCGACGGTCGATTCTCCCCCTGATCGATCGCTCGCGGGCCGCGCTTACGTAATCAATTATTAAAATGATCGTTCGACCGCGATACGATCTTAGCGTACATCGCTGTCACTGTGGATCTCGTTAATTCGACTC
The DNA here is from genome assembly GCA_018249975.1 of Passova gellias. Classification (NCBI taxonomy): domain Eukaryota; kingdom Metazoa; phylum Arthropoda; class Insecta; order Lepidoptera; family Hesperiidae; genus Passova; species Passova gellias. The sequence goes on from DWUN01000451.1 coordinate 5,774, forward strand.
AAACACAAAAACAGGAATCATATAAAGACGATTCTCCACGAACAATATAAAAGTGACATCCACAAATATATCTCTGGATAACGGCCGATAATAAAGTAACCGTTGAAGCTCGTAATATAACGGAGAACTTATTAAAGAACGGACATTGAATACAAGCGTCGATCAGCAGCCGCTATCATATTTAATAGAGGTTTACGACCGCTTTGAGAACTACGTTCTATAATGTTAAATAAAGTTACCTGTTTGAGATAATGAAAGTGCGCTTACTTAATTCAATATAAAATTATTAACTTTTATAAATGTAAATACAATATCACTGTTCATTCATTTATACGTGCCCACGATCGTTTCCGATCACGAGCGGGAATGAAATAAAAATTGATACGTTGCAAAAAAGAAAACACTTTGCACTCGCTCGGCCGGCTCAAATTATAGGACGAACGTGTACAAAAAAAAAAAGGCAATACTCAAAAAGTGTATATAAAAAATCCGAACGCTCGCTTCTATTACGTTCGGCGGCTCGTAATATAGCACCTCTTACTTATAAATAAAATAAACACCATTCACTTGTATTTACAAATACCCAGTAAAAAGAATATCGACATTTTTATATTTTCAGCTACAATAACACCGGTGAACGGAATCACAGCGACGACTTACAAAATTTGTTAACAATTTTTTTCTTTTATATAAATTTGGTGGCATTGCGCGCGTTTGTTTCAGTGGAGTGTCAAATGGACGCGAGTCCTCGGTGCGGCGAGCGTCTACGCAAATCTCTGGAGCAGATCCGCGGTGAGGCCCCTGAAGAACTCGAACACTTCCGCACCGTCGCCCTCCGCGTCCGGGTTGTCCTCTTGTACGACGACCTGAAGTATACAAGCACACAAACAATCTATTAGAAAAGGTAAAAAGAAATCAAAACAATGTAAGTTGACATTTAATTCTTTCTCGATGTTTTTTTATCATTGTTACCAATTATTACTTACTTGTAATCTTATATTGAAATTACCGTTATTAATTATCTGGTAATTATTAATATTTTCCAGATCGTTGTTTTAAAATTTGCTAAATATTTTATTGCTTGTTTTATGTTAAATAAATAAAGTTTTTATTTTATTTATGTCAATAACGTTTACTGCTACCGACTATTAACTGCATTAAAATAGTATTGAAATAATTCAGTTCAAGGCGTTGCTGTTGAAGATTGCATTTGGATATCAATTTGGCAATATATTGTTGGACGTTTACAAATCGACGTAGGTATATGCACGGTCGCATTTTGCCATTCGTATCAGATCAGCCTGTTGGTGTCGGGGTTCTATGGGTATCTACCGTCTCGGGTGCAGCATTCCAAAAATGAAGTAAATTGCGTAGTTTATAGCGGTCACCGTTAGGGAGCGGGCGGCGCGAGACCCGAGAGCTACAAATCTTCGCGATGTATACACGGCGCGAACATCAGATACGTACGGTGCATAATTTCGCCACCGTAAACCATATTGGAATTGACACATCTAGTGTAGCGTGACCGTTATTCAACAGTGCTCGTATATTTGTGTATCGCGGCACTATTTCAAACCCAATCGCCGCTTTGGATTTATATCGTTCGTTAGTAGATTGCCGACGTTTACTCGCGGCCAGATATCAATGTTTAATGTCACGAATGTACTCGTATTTCCAGACGAATATCGACAACGCGCAGCATCCTATACGCGCATGCGCAGCATTTGGTCGAGAACGAACAGCGCTAATATCCGGCTAATACACGATCGCCTATCTATAATTTGCAAAAGTAAATTTCACCTTAAGCGTAATCTTACACGGTTGAATAGTATTAAACGACTGTAATAATAGCCAAATTACACTGAAGTTACACGCAAACGAGAATATAATTGACTCACAAAATGCGTGAAGATAATTCAATCATGATACAGTGTTCGCTAGAGGGCAAATTGTCTCCTTTAGATGTTAAAAGATAAAAATGAGAAAAAAGAAAGGAAAAGAAAAAGAACACTGACACACTTTTTCGAGCTGGCGAGATGGTATCGCAAAAAGTTAAATGAATGGGACATGCGCAATGAGTGTGTTCCGTGCTCATTGTTGGCGATTTCTCAGAGCGATTTGCTAATAACCGCCATTATGCCGCCTCCGTTCGGTTTCGGCGTTGCGTGTGGACTACCGGCCTTAGAATTACAATCTATACAAAAAAATGTAATTATAATTATCTAGAACGGTAACACTAAATTGGCCTTCTATGTGGAGGAGATTGTCTACGGTAATATTAATGCCGTGTCACGTCATGTGCCGATATCTGCCGTTGACTCCTTCGATACGAGTGGTGCCGCTAAGGAAACGCTATAAGAAGTGGCGTAAGAAGTAATTAGCGACTAATGTGACACGGAACCAGTTGCCGCCGTAGATGTTGTCTAATGATAATCTATATGTAACAGTGGAATTTCACGTAAGCAGAGTGAGGTTGTTGCACTTCGAGAGCCGTTGACGCGTACGTCATATTCGTGTAAGTAAACATTTGACATTAACCGTCCGTACCTAATAACGCGCACTCGCCTTAATCGCATTCGTTGCGCCACTTAGTAAGATGCACCGATAACAATTATTAGACAAGTTCATTGACGCTTTTACGGCGGTCGTTGGCAACTTACGCTCCTGTCGACGTTACGAAAGTTCTAATGGGTTTCGGAAGGTGACATATCTAGCCGGTGGGAAAATAAATGTGAGATTCAAATCGAGACGTTTCATCTGGGTTTTTTTTATATATATTTAAATATGCGTATATATCACGTTGATAGCCGGCGATATGTCATTGGTGGCGTTTCCGTTATTTCGACGGGTACGGCGCGGGCCGGCGGCGGACGAACACGTGACACACGCGGGCGGCGCGGCGCGGGTCATTACGCCGAATGTGTGCTCGCGCGCTCACACAACGGTATCGCCGCCGAGCTTGCCAGCTACCAAAATTACTAGATAGGGATTGTTATATACAAAAAGGAGAACACAATTAACACACGCATTAAGAAAATAATTAGTACACGATAATAAAGTATATTTTTGGAGTATTTATTTTAAGCGTATCCGCTTTAAACTCTGTAAGAAGCAAAATAAATGATTTCTATCTACCTTTGTTTAATTAGAAAAATATATAGGATACTTTATGGTTTTTCATTATATATTTTTTTAACTTAACTTGCGAGCAATTCAAGTTTATAAAGATACGAAATTTATAATAACTATTTACTTATGTAATGATTTTCATCGTCAGTTTCATTACGCGCGATTTTATGTAACACAAAAGTGGTATCGTTAATCAAGTTAAGAACAAAAATTACAAAATAGAGTTGATGAATCTGGCCAGTTTAAACAAGAACCGTAATCGGCACGATCAATGGCGGTAGACTTTCGGAATACACAAGTGTCCGGTACAATTTTGATTACAGCTGCAATATGGCGAGATAATTAATCAAATTATGTCATAATATTCTTTCAGCGGTTCCCCGAAATCGAGCGGCTTTTGAGGCGGCGCGCTGCAAAAAAACTCATCGCGAGCGCGCCGTCGCCCGCACGAGCTCGAAGCCGGTGATCGCGATATGCTCGCATAATAAATTGATCATATTTTTAACTGCTTAACGTAACAATGTATAAAATTAATCAGACGACAATAGCGACACAAAAGAAGGACCGGCATTGCATCTATTATCCCGCTGGGTGAACGTCCGAAACGTGAACTGGACGCGGCGATTGGGCCTGTTTGTTTATTGAAGGCGCACCGGCAGGAGCTCCAGAGGTAACAATGCTGAAAAATATATCGATACATTACGATATCTATCGCGCATCGGACGGGAAGTAGTAACGTTCGGTTTATATCATTTTCCTACAAGAAAAGCCTTGTGAGGAAGACTCATTGTGTCCCCTTCAATTGAAGTATAAAGTTTACCTTAAATGACGACAATCGTTTGAAAGCAAATCTTTATATTACTTGTGTGCATGTGTATGTCACTGAATTGCTCCTAAACGACTGGACCGATATAGATGAAATTTTTTGTGTGTGTTTAAGGGGTCTTGAGAATGGTTTAGATTCACAATTTGGTCCATTGGAAAATATTTTTTTAATAATTTTTTTTTAGTAGTTTTTGATTTTAGAACGATTCACATTGGATCCCAGAGACTGCGCTACATCGCAGTGTCAAATATTAAATAACCACTCTCGGCGCTCCGTAATAAAGGTATTCTAGAAAATTTAATGCTGCTCAAAGTCACTATTCCACGTGTACGAAGTCGCGGGCACAACTAGTATAATAGTGAATTTGAATATGAAATATGCAAATGCCCGTGTACAGGTGGAATGGAGGAGAGGAGGCGATGTGACGTGTCATTTCCGCAAATCGAACCATCGGCGGCGCTCACCGGCGCGTCACTCGCGCAATATCGACTTCAATTAACATCACCGTACGTCAACTCGACACCGCACTTGTCACTTTTAACACTCGTAATATGATATTGTACATAAATATATCTACGTTATATATACGCACGGGCACATTACGAGCGGTCAACAACAGACGGCGGAGGGAAAGGAAAGTGTGCCATCGCGAGATAATAATAAAAGTACGATATTGATCACGTAGAGATTGAACTATTAAATTTTCCGCTTGATTTTGGCGACAACGGTCTGTGAACGAAATTTTGTGTTACGTGTAACGAAATCAAGAGAGAAGTGACGGTGTCGTGTTGATTCGATAAATAAATTGGAGGTGAAATTTGGGACTGTTATAGTTAGGTGCACGTAGAGCGCTCTAAGCAGTCTATATGGTCTACGCGATCTCTCCGCTGTATGTACCTATACCACTCAGTCTGCCTATCGTTTAAGATGTCGATCTCACATTCTGGTATTCTTAAGGCATTTATAAATTACAAATTAGGTTTACGTATATTTTAAGAATGTTGTCCTGTTTGCTAAGCAGTATTAAATTGAAAAATTTGCTGGTCCCGTCACATTCGTTATGCGCATAATTCGTTAGATCTATGTTCTAAGCCACTTTAAGCATGATGGGGCTTGCGAAGTGGCGAGATCTTATCACTGAATTGCAAGAAATTAATTGCGTAAATGCAAAATTATTTATGACGTTCAATAAATTTATAATATATTCATATCACTGTCTGGTGTTACAAGAAATTAATGTAATGGGTATATTGTGGACATGGAGTTTCACGCTGGCGGTAGACTTAATCAATGTGCACGCCACTTTGCGTAAAACCGTTCGTCAGATTGATGTCGCGAGACAATATGGGCCGGTCGTGGCGAGACCCATACGTACACTTACACAAAAACCCAATGAAAGTCGAAAGTCACGCTTTCACTTGTCGGCGGCGGTGCATCGCTGTACCATACTAATTTTTTACACAATGAGGTTTTATGTAGTTAATGGTTGAATTATCACTGGACGCCTAGGTGATTGGGTCAGCCGAGGCTATTACGAACAAATTACTCTGGGGCATGGCGGTCTGCCACTCTATAGCGTTGCGTGTTTATTAGCGAGTCAATAGATTTAATGTATTCCATTGTTACCGAAAAAATGTGCGGTAATATAATTATAACAAAGTGGAACAACTGTCTCTAGCAGGAGATGGTGCTCTTAATTCATCGAAAACGTTTTTTTGTGATAGAACTGTATCGAATAGTCAAAATACATAACACCACTCATCAATCACTCCTGCTACATTTATACGCACGTGGGAAGATCAACTGTTACGTTGTTGTAAACGGCGCTGAATTGACATAAACATTAACATCTGACACCTCGGCGAAAATTATATTCGTCAGAATTACTTAACGACCTAGGTTATAAGTCAAAGTGCCGGTTGTTTTTGCTATTATATAAGGCAATAAAAAAAAGTGTGAAAAATTTCGTGCGGCGATTGCAGGACTGCAGGAGAGATCAATGCACTTGTCGAGTGTGAAGCGCGTGGCGGCGTGTCCTCTCGCCTTTGAGGCAGTTCACGGCCGGCCATCATGTGAGCCGACAGTCGCGGCCACCAGTGTGCCAAGTGCGAGTTCAACAGATATAATCGAATGACTTTACCATTGCGTAAAACGGACAAACGCCAAACGCGGCGAGAAGCGAGTGTGAGTTGGTATGACATTTACGTATCGAATGTCAATTTTTGTATTTCGTACTCTGCGAGTTCCTGAAACAATCAATCACGTACGATAACGTTCTCACTGACAAGTGCTAGTTGAGATGTCATGCTCGCCATCAAGCGCGTAAAAAAAAAACGCACTCACAAAATTTGTTTCCCATTACTGGCATTAGTTGGCGCTTTTAATGTCCATACAAATTGTAATGTACGTTAACGTAATCCAGTAGGGAACAAGACTCGCACTAGGCTCACTAAACGCAAGGAAACAAACAGTTGAACTGTAGTGCCCACTGACGACTGCACTGCGACCCGCACCGCCACGTATTACAGAGTAACTTTAAGCGCAATTCGCGAAAATACAATTTAATATCATAATGATACGGATAAATTGTCATCTACACAAATAAATAAAATTGAAGTACCCGCCTGCGATTTGGAAATAACTATATTTTCTCACGTACTTATAGTTATTTACGAAATATCAAAACATAAACAAACTTTTTTTAAATTCTTGTCTGTCCGTCCGTCGGTCTGTTCTGAAAGTTAAGCCTGGATGAAAAATGAGAGCTTTTCGCAGATTCGAAATTAAGTCTCCAAACTATGTACGCCCTTTATTTTAATGTACCTCAGTAAAATATCGTAGCAACGTTGTAAATATTAATTTGCGTACTTTGAGAGAATCGTAAGGTCGATGTCATTCGAATTCAAAGTGGTTTTGGCGCTAACAAAGATAAGTGTAAATGCTTTTGTTTAATGCACGCACCCAATGGCCTCGCTGAAGCCGCGTGTTTCTGTCTAGACCTTTCTTAAGAATTCCATTGTTACTCAAACTGACCGCAGACGTTTCGCTAGATATATTACTTTCTAATCTAAGCGTAAAGAAAAAGAACACAATTCGATATTTTTATTGATCGCTGATGTTAAAATTATTGATTCATTTTGTTTTAACGCAAAACACACTTATCGAATGAAAAAAAATCAGGGTTCTGAGAGCACACCAATGATATTCCCCACATCAATTGGCATTTGTCATTATTATTGTGATTGTAACCTCACGCTATGTACGTAACGGGGTAGGTAGAGAATCCTAAGTACCAAAGAGCACTGCTTGTCATAAGAGCTTTAAATATCGTCGAGTTTCTTTAAATCAGTTTGAAAATTGTAAAATGATTCGTTTAGTTTCTTTACAAACCTCAACGGATTGAAACAAGACTTAAAGTTACTAGAAGACAGTTTCTAAGCGTTATATTAATTCTGTCTTCCACTCCGGGACTCTCGGTTCAAACTGTGACACGCACTTCTGACATGCTACGTGCGTTTTATAACTTAAAATTTAAATTACCCCTAGCGAAACCTGCACGCCTTAAAGAATGTCATAAAAATTACTGAGTTGGTAGACTATGACCTCAAACAATAAACTGGTCTGAAAAAAAAATAATACAGAATATATATGAACGTTTTTATCTGGAGCGAGCGGGGTGCAGTCCGCGGCGTGTCACAAGTCGCCCCAGATGATGGCGCGCTTCCCGCGGTCCACGGACGCCAGCAGCCCCGACTGCGGGTGCCACGACACCGCCGTCACTGCCGACCTGCAACACATTCCACGGTTAAAATTAACACTCATTCACTTTTATTTATACTTTATTTCAAACTTATACAATATAAGTGACAAAAAGGCGGACTTAATGCTAAAAGCATACTCTCCCAGTCATACGCTGGTAAACGATCATAATTGTCATCATATACGTACGCAACCACAACCTTTGTTACATGACACATTTAAATGTACATTAGTATATTAACTGACTTTAAAAACAATATTCTGTTTTATTTTCATAATAATTTCATTGGCAGACAAAATAAACTGCTTGCATTAGCCGACGTTGGGCGAAATTTGTAGGTATCGAATCGAACACATCGTGTCCGAGAGTCCTATATTTGCGAAGCCCAGAGCTCTTTAGTAAACGAGACTAATCGAATCGGCACATTACCACTTCAGCCGACCAATATCGGGGTCAGCTGATGTGCGCGCTACATTTCCTCCGGACGCGGTACAAATGCCATAAATCATAAATGGCTTGAATGAATACCATAAACATAAATACTCCAAGTAACATTGATACTGATAAATTGTAAATACTTCGCATTTATGGCGTTAAGAGCAGATTGGAATCTTCAAAGTATATTAACTTTGACATTTTCGACGTGTACTTATCGCATAGATTCCTACAAGTATTAAACGAGATATATATTGTCAGACCTCGATTCACCTTTGAATGGGGTTTATCAAATCCATGGGAAAAGCTTTGTTACAAATAACACAACACAAAGTGTATCTAACTTAGATTTATCAATTCGCATAAATAAAGTAATTTATAAAGAACTATCTTCATCGATTTCCTTGCGCTGTGCCTTCGGTGACCGTATATTATATCGGGAACAATCTTGTGTTGAAACTTTTGTTTCACAATTTCACTGCACAATAATCGGTGCTGAGATTTTAGAACGCAGACAGGTAGTAACTTGAATGCGACAAAAAAGGCCTAAAGGCATTGACAAAATCTAAGTTCAAGAGGTCGTAAGAAACACCGCAGACACAGCTATGTTTTATTACGAAACTTGTGCATTTTGCGTTGGAGTCGGGTGGACCGTTACGCTTCTCAGAATATATGTGAGCAGACTATGAACGGGATATCGTGTTATATGGCATTATATTACAAATATTATGTTGGCGCTTAAATCTGTGTCACTAGCACTTAGGCGATACTTATCGTGAATTAACACCGACTTGACATTAATGCACGGCGATTAATGGGAACCGCAAAAAACGCACAATAACATTTCGAATTCTATATTACTTTACTAACTTAAGTAAGTCAAGTTGGCGAAGCGTTTAAAGAACTGTCTGCATACTTTCAAATGTGTAGTATTTGCTTAACGAACAAATTCTTAAGATGATGAAATTTCCGGATCTAAGTAGACTAATCAGTATTATGGACCCGAGTACCTACTGAAGCCTGTAAAAACAGAAATGTTGGTATGTGACCAGTTGTTGCTCGTATCTATCAACGTAAGAGTTGACAAGCTTTTATTCAACTTACCTTTTTTAATTCTATAATATGTGAAGGGTCAAATCATGTAACTGAATTTTAAACCTGCTAACCCTAACCGGTTTAGATGAAATTTTGCATACTCGTTTGGTTTGAATTACAATTCTTAACTTAGTGACGTCATTCCAAATCCGATATGGCGGATTAATATTTTTTTAACCGCAACCGTTATATGGGTATCAAATGATAGATTTACTGAGATGAGTAAGACAAAAAATCTTGTTCTTGAAAACCGTTTTAACACGACTTACATATTTCTCTGAATCAGCAATCGCGGTAAGGGAACTTAACGTTGGGGAAACTTCACGCGGGTGAAGATAAAGTTGCATTCATATACTGTTAAAAATAAGTATATAATACATAGCATAGCGTGGTAAACAATATACAAATTTATAACATAAAGTGATAAATTCACTACCTACTGGCTCTTGCAATGCGGGACAGAAAGCGGTCAAGATCCGCGTTGTGTGATTTGAAACGAGCGATTTGACTTTGATAGTGTATGCGGCATATTGTGTCAATAGATTTATTTCAGTAATGGCTTTTGACTCCATTGTAGTGGGTTTACGTACACCGAGTTTCCTTATAGATAGATAACTGGGTGATAGTACCGCCGACGCTCCGACATAGTTTTAACTTGCGACAGTTCCTGACATTGTCCGTGCAAAATTAACGATTCGCGGTCACGATTATGATAAAGGGGCTCCGGAGGAATGCAATTAATAACTCCTACTTAGAACAATGAATTAAGAGTTATAACAGAGTATTGTGTTGTATGATTTTATAACTAATTATAACTCGAATAGTTTTAACAATAAAAACTTTTCATGGATTTTATAGATTAAAAAAGTAACTAAACAGGGTCCAACAGTTCATGTTAATTCACGTTAGATGCCGCGTAACTACTTTATGTGGTGCGGGGCGAGATCTCTCATAAACAAGAATTAGAGTCCAGTTGGCTCGGTTCGTTTACACATGCCGCTCCCGGTTGCGTATAATGAGCCCGCAGGAAACTCCAAAAGCGGACCGGGGTGAGCCGTAAACATGAACTGATCCCGCATTAATATCCCGCAATCGTTCCCTTATTGAAATATGCCTTATTAAACGCGAATATCGTCTTAAATATTTGACGCTGTGTTACGGTCACACCGTGAACAATTCCGGTACAGTTAAAATCGAACGGAAAGGATGTGGTTTGCGGTCGATATTTGGATTAACAAAATTTAATACTAGTTTAGTTCTATATGCAAGTTTTAAGTCTCAACACAAAAATAACAGTATCTCGGTCGATCATTCTGTTGTAATTTTGATTAAGAACTGTCATTAACATATTAGAATTTATTTATTTCCCACATATCAACTATTACAAATAGATCGAAGAATTGTGAAAGTTTTCACAAGACGTCAGATGTTGGAATCGGCGTCAACGATATCAATTTATGATCAATGAATATGTATTTGGTGCAATCCAATCAGCTCCGTGCCGGCGGTCGGAGGTCCGTTCATAAATACAGGTGCATAATGTGTTTAATACGAGTCACGTCTTGATTCATAACCGCATTACACGCCTACTATGTTAGGGCACTGGTTACCCAATAAAGCAATTTCAAGAATCTATTCGCGGCGGTCGATAGCCCTGCCGGCACAAAAACCATGCACCACGATTAGACTGTAACGATGTTCGAATATGTATGTACAGAACTCGAGTTCTCTCTCAGTTTCGTGTTCCTATCTATTCAACATATTCGAATACACGAGTTAGGCGAGCATCATTTGGTTAAGGGGATATTTATTATCTACATTTACTACAATGTATATACGATATTTATTATTCGTTCAGATAGTATACTTAGCAGTAAAGGAGGTTTTTTTCGCATTCATTACCATAATCTAGATCTGACTCATAGATTTTATTCAAAATACTCGGGCACTATTTACTTACGTTATAAAATATATTACCGTTATCAATAAACATTTCTGTCAAGTCTACAGATAGCAGAATAATGAATGTAGGATTAAAAATTCTTTGTCACTGACATCATAATATATTGAAAATAATACCACTTTAGTTACAATGACACAATGTATTAGTTGACGTATCGTAGATGTATAAATATAGATTTTTACTGGTCATTGCTCCGGGGATCCTATCTTACTCATCAATCTGACAGGCCCGTGCGTCCAGTGGTTAGCGTACGTGACTGCTAAATCTGGACTTGCTGTTGGTTCAACTCCCACCCGAGACAAATATTTGTGTGATGATCATCAAATTTGTCTCTAACTAGTCATATAAATGTATATAATATGTGTATCTTGTTTATCAGTTGTCCGATTGTCATAACGCGGACATCCAGTTGCCTGATTTATGATGAGATGGTATTGTGTGAATTGTCCCAAAATATTATCTTCAGATTTATGTAGAATACACATATAGCAACTGAATTGAAAATAATGAAAATAAATATAACAAAACATCTATGTGAACAGATATAATACTATACGTCAAATATTAAAATTTTTCTCAATAAACGTATTGCCCCAATTCGAATGCCGGTAAGAGGAATGCAATTTGAAATGAAACGTTCTTTTTACAATGCAATTAGAGATATGCAATTAAACAGGATTCATACTTATGATATCCACTAGGCGTTAGTGGTGTGTGAATCAAAATTACGACTGCAGGCGGAGCTGCTGGCGAGTAACCGCTACTTAGAACACCTCTTTTAACATGTAGTCGAGTGTGTTCATCTTAATTTTGTATAAGTAGAAGCACAAATGCTACATTATCTAAATATAGCCGTAACCATAAATTATTGTAGGTTATAAGAATAGGAAAACGAATAGAGTGTCGAATTACATTTTCCTGCTCTAAGCAACTTTACTTTTATCTTTTTATACTTAGTCTTACATATTTCCCAAACATAAAAACAGATTATGTTTGCAGACACCTTGCGACACAGCATTTAAAAATGGTCAGTATAATGTTTATCTTTATAATCGAAATACAAAACACAACAAGCAACTGCTAATGATTCTAAAAGAAAACGTGTACGTTTGTCATATGACGCGACATTACGTATATCGAGCTAGCGGAACGACGTCAGCTGACATTTAGTGTTGTAAAGCACCGGGACAGTATGACTAGGGTAATTAACGTTACATCGTTAACAAAGCATGTAGACTATGTGTTAAACTGTCGACAACATCGTTGTTGTCCATTCTAGGATGTTACAGTAAATCGGTTAAGGAGGGCATTATGTTGTAATTATTAAACAATCACGCCATACATTAAACAGGGTAGGCAGAGGGCACCGACTGCCAGATATATTATCTATTCTCATTCTTGACTTCCGCATCTGCCGGCATCGGAGCTGTTTGGTCGCGGTAGGAAACTTTTGCTTTTCTTCGGCACCTACATCCAATCCATCAACACTCGTTTTGTATAAGTATCTGTTTTGTCCGTTTCTCATCATCCATTCCGTCCAAATGTCTTTCTCTTTTTAATATCACTAATTTAATATTTACACCAGTACTCTCTTTTACATAAGACATTTTTCTTACGTTTGTGTTAAGAACGCGGTCGGTTAGAGTCAAGCCACATAGTCCGCGTAACGACCTGTAGGACATTATAACGTAGTAAAAAATCGTGAACACGTTGAGGTCATACATTTTGCACTCGACGTAACCACGGAAGTCGTGAACTCCGTCGCGTCTAGCGATGCGTCTACTGGTCGTTAAATGGCGAACAGTAAATCGCCGCTCTGCGATATTATACCTAACTCGAGCGCGATATTCGATGTGACGATTGCTTAGTTATGACCGTTATTTCATATGGTATAATGGATTGTCTAGTTGTGTAGGTACGTGTTGTAAGCGTATATCAACATCTCTGTTAGTCACGCCAATTGGCACGCCGGGTCCGCTCGGCCGGCTCGGGCACTAGATGCAACGTGACAAGTGTCGCGGGGAGGTTTGTCGCTGCCTTTATGGAGCCCTGATTATTACATATCTGGAGCCCTGCTCCGTGTCTTGTTTACTTTAAATGGACAACGAGGCTGATGTTCACAATCGATTAAGTATACAAGCAATGTAAACCATGTCAGTTTTGTTAATTTTACAATAATGGAGTATATTATAATTAGTACAGAAGTAATACATTTGCTTTAAATATATATATATATATATATATATATCAGATGGTTTTAAATTGTAAATGAATGTAATGAATGGCGTTTCTTCGATGAAGACGTAATTATTATTGATGTAATTATGTTTGTAATTACAATCGTACTTTATTTTACCTATTATTTAAGTTAAGAAAAAATTTAACGCAGATTTTAATGACTCGTTATACTCGTTACTCAGAAATACAGGTCAACTTTTTAAAAACAAGATGTGGATATGTATGTGGAAATTTTTTCACATTATAAATAATCTTTTATGAACAGATAATTAAGTTAATAATGTTTTAAATCAAATAACAAAAATACAGATTTGTTTTAAATATTTTAAAAAGGAAATCACAGTCTTAGAACTCATTAAGCGTGTTGAGTACACATCACGCGAGATCGTAGTTAACCATAACAACATAGAAATACGCATTAAAGCATCGACGCGTTCACTAATCAAGTTATGCTACGATCGAGCCGTATACAGTCGTGAGTTTTAATTAAAAATTACTGGCAGAATATAATACGTCTGTCCCAAAAAAAAAATTATCATTAACGACGCGAATGCTTTCATAGGCAGCGCGTCTATCGGAGCCGATGCGGATCAAAGGTGTGCGTTGTCGCACGATAAATCACAATGTTTGTAGGGACGACAACAAGTGCGTGTCGCGTGTGTTCTCGTTAATTTCCTACGCGGGCGTCATGCTGCGCGCGGACGGCGACGCGACGTTGAACCGCGCGATGGCTCCGAGCGCCCGGCGCACCGACATCGCCGCATCGGTGCGCTATTGTACTTCCCCGGAAACGTCGCCGTGTCGCATCTAATGCCCCGTTCCCTAAACGTTATTCGTTATGCGCAGCCGCCCTCGATCGCACCGACGCCGCGCCGGCGGAATCGCGAGCCGCATTCGACTCTTCAACGGAGAGGCCGCGCTACGTGATATGATTTAGCGCTGCTCCGAACGAAATATGCGACCGAGACGTTTTATGCGCTCGATACTGGGAAGGCGAGATGGTTTATTTTTTTACTCTGATAGTCGATTCCGCTTCAAAAATGTTTAACATGTAGTATAAGAACAATGTTAATGGGTCTATCTAGATAAGCGGTCTTGAGCCGGTATCTCGTACGATGTAAAACCATTTTATTAGAGGTATGTTGTACTCGCTCGCGGTTAAACGCGTTTATGAAATGCGAAACAATGGCCAAACCAAAAGGAAAGCAATCTTTATTGTTCATCTTACTTTATTTCGATATTGTAGTTCTATTTAAATTGATTTTCACCGAAGAAGATAATACTATGTTTTATGTGGAAACGGTATATAAGAACATAAAACCGAGAAAACCGTAGTAATGTTTGTTCAATATTCGATTTAGTCTTTAGCGTGCCGTCGTAGTGAAATGGGCACGCAAAATTACCGTTTAAGCTCGTGAATGTTAATTACCGAGCAAAAATGTCTATTCGGAATACCAAAGAAACGTTTCCGTATCGCCATCGACCGTGTAACAGTGAAATGTGTTTAACGCCACCGCGCGCAGTGCACTTGTGCGAATTAAGCGCGATTGCATCAGGACACAGACGATAGACGTTAGGAGGGCATACGAACAATAAGTCGCGTTTAGTTAGATCGCGCGGAGAATGGGATCCCACGGGTGTTGTCCGGTAGTGCGATGTCAAGTCAGTAGTCGCGCCGTAGGCGGCGGACGGCCCGCTATACAATATACAATGTACGTAGAAATGTTAGCGCATTACCGAGCCAAGCAATTGTCACGTGCATTTAAACCGCATTAAATTATATCGGGAACGTTTTATAACAATCGTTTAACGCGAATACGTATTGCGCATAATGAAAACTTCGGCGGTATGTGGTGTGGGAAAGAGAAATCCGCAATGGGATAGCTCGAGCCAATGTTGACCTCACGATTTCAATTGTCCATGCGAAATGTTACGAAGAAACTAAACGATATCACGAGCGAGACAATTGTAGTTTAAAATTCAAGGTCAAAAATGTGTTCGCCGTAAGTTTATTAGGTGTCACACGGGGTCACACTGTGGCTTAAGTTTTGCGCGGAGCTTTGAAGCACGTTACTTATGTACGTTGCACTTTGTCTAGCAATCACGAAGTGGTTCGTGTTTCGCAATACCTACATATTTTTGAGCGTGAAATTGTGTTGAAATTTATTTTTCTTTATGATGCCTACTCCTTACCTTTCGCAGTCACGTTGAATTGCTGTGATGTAAATGTAAAATGTCCACTCTGCGGTACTTACTTTAATAACGAATACATAGACAATGTATATCGGTCTAGTTGTTATTGTTTTAAATATTTTTTAATAACAATTACTATATTACTTTTCAGTTACTTTGATTAAGAACACACACATTTCAAGTTACTATTTCGTTAGTAAAAAATGAAACTACAGTGTACACTATGCTTAAGATATAGGATTAGGTGTGAAGGTGAAAGCCAGGTACTCACGCGTGGTCCTTCAGTATGGCCTCCAGTCGACCCGAATGTGTGTTCCACACGTAGGCGGCGCCGTCAGCCGCGCCCACCGCCAACAGCCGTCCGCCCGGACCGAACGCCGCCCGCGACCAATCGCAACCCACCTTGAAAGACTCGTGACTGTGGATATTATTAGTTACTAAGTTACCTCTTTCTATGGCACCTTCTGAGCTCTTTGTCTAGTGGTTACAGACTGACCTCTAAACCGGAGGTCGTCATTTCGATTCCCATTCAGGACAAAAATTTGTGTGCTAAGCGCATTTGTCTGTTCTGGCTGGGTGTGATAAAAATATATAAGTATGTTTGTTTATCAATTATCTAGTTACAATAACAAATGCATTCATTCATTCATTCATTAATTCGTAATTTGCAATGAAATGGCCTCTAAAAGAAAGAAAAGTTCCTCACGCCTCAAAGTATAATGAAAGCTGGCGAGTTGCTACGCCTACATTAAAAACATTATAAAGGCTAAACAGGACACTAGAATAAACATCCATCTAGCCTGCTTAATGTTAAATGATTATTGCAATAGACTACCTAATACATAAAAATCTCGCGAGGCGGTGGTCTCTATCGCATCGTAATGTGATTATTATTCATATTATAAACTAGCTTTTGGCCGCGACTTTATCCGCGTGTAATAGTTAATTTGAGCAGAATTTGGAGTATCTCAAAACAAATTATAGCCTATATGTTGCCGAGGACTAATAGCTATATAATAAAAAAAGTTTAATCAAAATCCGTCCAATAGGTTTTGCGTGAAAGCCGGACAACAGACAGACAGACAGACAAAAAATTCAAAATCTTTTTTTTGGCTTTAGTCACTTGTTTAAAAACTCCTAGGGTTATTTTTTTTAGTTTTTATTCAATGTACAGAATTAAACTCTTTTACAATTTTGTTATATGTATAGATATACTAATTTATTTATTTATACTCTATTCTAAAGTCTAACGCTAATATATAACGGACACACGGATTTAATGTCTAGGCATTCTTTACCAGCAAAACTAGTGCCATTACGACAGCGAGAGTTTGGGCGGTTATTAGTATTTATTTATTTGTATCTAG
>DWUN01000452.1:0-22776 GCA_018249975.1 Passova gellias
CGCTGTACATTTTTCATACATTTTTTTACCATTTACCGTACGAATACTTTGTCGCTAGAGGTTCGTGCTAGGGCCACAGAGCTGCTTGACAAAATTTAACCCCTTGGTCGCCAGTCTATTCTTGTTGCATTGGATAGGTATGTATTAAATATCCACTCATTAGATTTTCTGTAATCTGTCCGGGATATCGTATCAGTATGAATGGATCCAGACGTAGAACCAAAACTCGGTGGAAAGGTGTAACAACAAAAGACATCTCGATGTGTCAAGTGGCCGAGGGGAATGCCGGAGATAGGGTGAGGTGGCAACAAGAATTAAGAAAGACGTCACTGTCATGTGGTAGAGAGAGATAGATGGATGGTAAGCATATCCTGAATGAATAGAACTTTTTATGCGCGATTCAACCAGTTTTTGACTTTGTTTAGAGATATGCCATATAATTGAGTGCGTTTTCGCCTTTGGTGATAAGCAATTTAAATTAAAACTATTTCCATTTTACCCCCCCTCCCCTTCCTTTTCCGTTTACCTTTTGTCCATCACGCATGGAATTGCCGTAATTCTTTTCACAACTAGGAAAACTAAAATTAAAACATTTGCGATGTTAAAAGGAACATCTGATCCGTTTTAATGAATGCGTCTATTGTATTTTCAAGGTTTACAAGTTACATTCTCTTCCGTTTTAAGTGACATAAAGAGCAAATTAATTTTATATATTGGGTAAAAATTCTATACAAAAAATAGGGGCCAACTTTACTTCCTTGCGACACTCCGAAATATATGTTGGCCTTTTGTATGAAAACTTCATTATTATCGCGCATAAATATTGCTAATTGTTATATTGATGGGGTGCGAGGAGTATCTTTATATAATCAATTGTTTTTTTAAAGCAATTGTAACTGTTACTCTGTCAAAGGCTTTTCACAATACTTTTTGAAAATGTAAAATTACCAACTATAATGGCATTTACTCATTTCAATCTCTGGATATCTAGCTGTTTCAACGGTGTCTGATGAAAATCCTTAATATCGAGCTATGGAGGTTATATCTGAATTACGTCAAGGAGACCAAGTGCATGCTGCCCACGTACAAGTAAGTATATTGTAATATCATTAAAACTGCCTATCTGTTTACTTGTGACTTATCACTTCCTCTTATGTTCCATTAGATTTGGACCTTATTCAATTACTGATGATTTCGCGTTTTTATCCTTGTTTAAGGGGAATCCTTTAAAATGTCAAACTGCAGATCAAACAATAGAAAAATATTTTGATTGTCAGACTCATTTTTTTTGTCATTTTGTGTATAAAAAAGATCTCAATATTTTTAAATTACTTATCTCATTACATGTACGTACCACATATTAACTTAAAAGTACCGTATTTATCTTTGGCGTTTTCAACTATTTTGCTGACCCATGTAAAATATTTTTTTTACGCTTAAACTCAAATAGGCTTACAGATGGTATGAGGCCAGCGCCACCTATTCATATTTGTAGCATCCGAGGGATCGCCTAAATTGTAGTTTTGAAGGAGAGATATTTTTGTTCTTTGCACCATCTTAGAACTTCGGCAATAAATCGGTTATGAACTCATTTCACATTTTACGTGTGCGTGATATATTTAAAAGGTTAGGTCAAATTTCCTAATAATAATAAGTTGAGAGATACAAAAAGAGTAGTAATTGAAAGTAAAGTTGGTTAGGGTGTGAATAAAAAGTGTTTGCTTCCAGAGAGAAAATGGCTCAAGCATACGATTTTGCTTTGGAGAAAATCGGATTGGACATCCACGCGTATCCCATATGGAACGATTACGTCTCATTTCTGAAGGCGGTCGAAGCTATCGGATCTTATGCTGAGAACCAGAAAATTTCTGCTGTTAGGAAGGTACACGAACATCCTTAAATAGTCCCTATTACTATTATGATAGGTGCTCTACATAATTGACTAGCCTCTTCTTGCACGAGTGGCAAGAGACAAAGTAAGTCTTGGCCCCCAATACCAAGGGGCTACTTTTACCCGATTCTGTGCGGTTTCTTGCCTTGAGTAAGCTGGGAGTTTATTCAGGTCAATTTTAGTTATGTTCGTCTAGCGATTGCTTGGACGCCTCATAGGCCTTCGACCGTTCGGATTCACGGCCCACTCGAGAAAGGTTGTTCTGCCCATCTTCGTTCTAATTACTGCTAGCATTTGCCCTGAATCCGGTCTGACGGAAAGCCATGATTCGGCCTACGATGTATCACACGTGTCTATTTCATGCCTATTTACTCAACATTTGACAAGTCCTAGGTTACAATTTTCGACGAAGACAACCTTTTAGTCGTAGCATCTCCACCAAATTTCATCCTATGTTCAAGCAATTACGTCTGGCCTTTTGCATAGTTTAATTTAATATCGATGAGCCCCTACAAAACGTAGACACATATCACACGTTCTCAAAACACCACTCTTCTTTCAGGTGTACCAAAAAGCGGTGATAACCCCTATAATTGGCATCGAAACCTTGTGGAAGGAATATATAGCATTCGAGCAGAGCATCAACACAATTATTGGTGATTATTCCTTATCAGTCTTCTTTAGGTTAACATGTTGATCGCGTGTTTCACGATAGTATTTTGTATGCAGCTGAAAGAATGGCTATGGAGCGCTCCCGGGAATATATGAACGCGAGACGCGTGGCCAAGGAACTGGAGAGCGTTACCAGAGGTCTGAACAGGAACATGCCTGCCACGCCGCCAACAGTCGACAGGGAAGAGATGAAACAGGTATAGAACACATCCAAGTTGTCCGATAGAATTTCTTCATCAGCCTCATTTATTAATTATCAAATCCTACTTCGCTTGCTGTTGAATGTCCTTTCACAACCATTGATTGATGCTAAGTTTCGAATAACAACAAGGTCTGGACAGCTTAACATTTCCAATCCCCACCTCTTCGTTGCCAGGTGGAGCTGTGGAAGAAGTACATAGCGTGGGAGAGGGGGAACCCGTTGCGTTCGGAGGATACGGCGCTGGTGGCGCGCCGGGTGATGTTCGCGATCGAGCAGTGCCTGCTGTGTCTGGCGCACCACCCGGACGTGTGGCACCAGGCCGCGCAGTTCCTCGACCACTCAGCGAAGCTGCTGCAGGAGAAGGGAGTGAGTAGCGTTCTCGTTTATTCCCCACAGAAAACCGTCTTAGCGATTTCTAGGTTAGATTTCTGCTGTCAATGTTGTAGAACCTTCTGGGTTGTCTCCGAGGAATATCTATTCGAGGTAAAGGAGCTCGATAGATTTGACGTATGTTTGATTTTGAAAATTTAAGACAAAGTTGGTGATCAAAATAGGTATCTTCTACCAATCGTTAGAGTTGCCTAAAAAAATTGATATAAAAGAGGATTACTATTGCTGTATTATATTATTACGTGCTTCTACATTCATCACTCTCTTCGTACATACGCGCCGGTCTCGAAGTCTCTCGACTCCTCCATCAGCCTCTATCTAATCCGTTTGGTGGCGATAGGAAAGTCTTGGTCTCAACATCCATCGACATTCACATTGAATATCCGCTTTGTTTGCCAGGACTCGAACGCGGCGCGTCTGTTCTCCGACGAAGCGGCGGTGGTGTACGAGCGGGCCACTAGCGGTCCCCTGAAACACTCCACCTTGCTGCATTTCGCCCACGCCGACTACGAGGAGAGCAGGCTGCATTACAATAAGGTAATCATCAATATCTATGACATCTAATGGAACATCTAAACAACGGATTTTAATACGGTTTTCATGGAATAGAGGGATGTCAGAGGTAGGTTTTTATGTATAATTCACGAGAAGTAACTCTGTCTGTTATGAAACGGCTCGGCCGATTGTAATGAAATTCGGCATGGGGACAATATGAAACCTGGGAGAGAACGTAGGATATTTTTTATTCCGATATTCCTACGTTAGTTAAAAATATGTTTAATTCAATTAATTTTATCATCAGGTACATCAGGTATACACAAGGTACCTGGACGTGGAGGACATTGATCCAACTCTGGCCTACGTACAGTACATGAAGTTCGCGCGCAGAGCTGAGGGCATAAAGTCGGCGAGGACGGTGTTCAAAAGGGCTCGCGAGGATACCAGGTCAGTGGAGGCTCCAGCTAGCTTATGTTGGATTCAATGATAAATTTCAATTGAATTGGTTAACGTTTTGTACTTGATTGATTGTCTTTGTCACTGATGTAGGATGTATTTTAATGTAATAATAAACGCCTTAATTTATTAATATCGTTACATAATTCGCCAATAGATGTCGCTATCTGGTGCATTTATAATTTTATTCTGTTACATCACCATACAAAACGATGTTATCTCAGTTACAGAGGTAACTATGCTGATAAAATTGAAAGAATGAATCCCAGTTACCAAGGTTTGCTTCGCCCACTAAAAGCGGTTATTCAGTCCCAAAGTGTTGGGAACTCAGCATGGGTTCAGTTATGGAGGTTTCTAGCTTATCCAGGTCCCATTTAACCAAGTTTCACTGTAATTTTTTTTATCACGCGTTTTACGCCAACAACCCCCTTCTCACTTTAAGATCGCGTTACCACGTATTCGTGGCGGCCGCGCTGATGGAGTACTACTGCTCCAAGGACAAGAACATCGCGTTCAGGATCTTCGAGTTGGGCCTGAAGAAGTTTTCGCATATCCCCGAGTATGTGCTCTGCTACATCGACTATCTGTCTCATCTCAATGGTGAGTTGACGTTGGAAGGAAGGAAAGAGGCAAACAAAGTTTTCTTAATTTGATTTTTTATTAATTTTGCAGTTGTTTATTTAATCTTTATACAAATATGTACTGGTTCATAATCCCCCCCCCCCCAAAGGAATGTAATTTTGAAACATGCAAGAAAAAGCTTTTTTTTTAAAACCAAGTCCAATAGCATCGGTATGTTTCACACAAGACAATTGTACTGCAACATTGTGGCGTAGCTCGATCACGGTCAGTGTATTAATAGCTGACCACGTCCAAACTCACAGAGGACAACAACACGCGGGTGCTGTTCGAACGGGTGCTGTCATCGGGCAGCCTAAAGCCGGAGAGCTCGGTGGACATATGGAACCGGTTCCTGGAGTTCGAGTCCAACATCGGCGACCTGGTCAGCATCGTCAAGGTGGAAAAGAGACGGCAGCATGTGTTGGAGAAGGTAGGGTGATTAAACATCCATTCCCAATGTAAATATTTTCTTTAATTAACTGTTCAATACACTTTCACCTGCTTCCTCCACATCTTTAAGTCCAATCAAAAGCTACTGATGTAGAAATCGCTTATTCTTGTAAATGTTATTATTGTTAAAAAAAATCGTTATGTGGTGTACAATTAAGGGTATTATTGTTATTCCTCTTTATTGGCGGCATTACTGGCGGCTCTTTATCCTTTCTACTATCTCCATACAAAAAATAACATCGATCCATCTTGACGTGACAGAAGGACAGACAAGCGAACTCGCTTATTGATCTTTGTATGTATAAGAAATGTGTATACAATTTGTTGACAGATAAAAGAGTTTGAAGGCAAGGAGACAGCCCAGTTGGTGGACAGATATAAGTTCCTGGACCTCTATCCGTGCAGCATTGCCGAATTGAAATCCATCGGGTATACCGAGGTGAGTGAGCTTTCTGTTCTATGCGAGCTTTCGTCATACTGAAAAGCTTCTGTCTGACTGCCGTCTTCGCCTAGCGGTTAGTCAGCCTGAGTTAAGCGGTTGACCACCGAAGGTCAGAGCATGTAATAAAATATCTATATGGGTATAATACAGTATGTAATCCTCGGCTATTTGTCTCTGCCTACAGCTGTGGGCAATAAGCGTGATTGTATGTGTGTGTTTTTAAATTACACATGTTATTAATAAAATGTTCTGAACTCAGGTGGCATCTATGTCGAATAAATCCTGGGCACTTGGAGGGCCCTTGGCGGGGATATCGCCAGAGTTAGCTGCGGTGATACTTGGACAAAAGTGAGTATATTTAATTGTTCCGATTGTTGTATATTGTTCTACAAGCAGTGTTAACTCTGTCGTTTGAGTTTCAGTCTCTCACGAATGGATTCAAATCCGGGCGGACACATGTGATTTTTCAAATTTAGATACGTTTTATTAATAAAAAAAATCAAACGTCACTCATAACTTTAAAGGAAAACTTTGTGAGGAAACCTGAACCTCTTAGAAATGTTATAAAGTTCATAATATTTTCTGAGGAGTCTGAAGTCTGCCAATCCACACTCGGCCTGCGTGGGGGACTATGGCCTAAAACCCTGGGAGAAGACCTGTGTCCGGCAGTGGACCAATAAAGGGTCATTTTTTCTTTCTTTCATATATGTGTATTTGTTTCAGAGAACACGATCCGAACAAGGACATAGCTAGACCGGACACCAGTCAAATGATCCCGTACAAGCCCAAGCTGAATCCTTTGCCCGGCGAGCACCCTATACCAGGTGAAGTGAATTTCATTTAAGTGTTTACCACTTTCACTTGTTTGGTGTTTTATTAATTTCAATATATTAGATTAACGTTATTTAGATATCAAAGTATCAAAAACAAAATAAAACGCATTGAAAGTAATAATAAATAGTAATAATAAGAACTAGGGATAATTTCACACATGGCTATCCGATTCCAAATTAAATAATTGAATGCCTGCCTGTATTATCGTTACCGGACATCTGATAAACATACATTTTAAAGACGTCTTGATTACATTCAGAAACAGGACAACTATATGTGTTTATCACACAAATGTTTGTCTTGGGTGGGAATTGAATCCACAATCTCCAGTTGCAGTTGCTCCAAAGGCTAGTCAATTTGATCAAAATGTGTGTGATGTCTGTCCAGGCGGTACGTTCCCGATGCCGGCGGCGGCGGCGCACCTGTGCACGCTGATGCCGCCGCCCAACTGCTTCCGCGGGCCCTTCGTGGCCGTGGACCGCCTGATGCAGCTGTTCAACAGGATCTCCCTGCCCGACAAACGTGAGTATGCTGTGGGGGCGCTGCGAGCGGTGTTCGTTGTTCGAAATTCAAATTCAATTTTTTTTTTAATTTGCGTTTCTAGAGCGGACGTTTTAAACAGATACTTTATATAGTTACCAAAATCATATTTTAATAACATGTTTTTTGTTTGTCTTCGTTAATTACTTTATTTCCGATTTTAAACATACTAAAAGCCATTAAGTCTTATTATCACTTCTGAACGAAATCTTTAGTTAAATCATTTGCATTTTTTAATTAGTGTTGCCATTTAAGCGTGTGTTCATTTAAGCGGTAAATTATTTTTATGCATTACTATTGTTGCATTAAAATTTGATTGCACATTGCAGCGGCTGCACCGACTCAAGAGAATGGCTGCGACACGAAGCTGTTCGATCTGGCCAGATCGGTGCACTGGATCGTGGACGATGAGGGCATCACCACTGTCACCAATAAGGTGGGTTCAAGCGAGACAGTAATATTACTACTAATATCTGTGGACTCCCTCACACACGGCCATCTGATCCCAAACTAGGCAGAGCCTGTACTACGGTGACCGGACAACTGGTAAACTACATATATATATATATATATATATATATACTGTATAATACTTATATAGATATTTTTATACCACCCAGATATAGAAGAAACAGACGTGCTCACCACAAAAATGTGTATCCTGCATATCCTATGTGTATCCTGGGAATCGAAATCACGTCCTCCGCTTTCGCAGTCAGGGTCTATCGCTACTCGACCAAGACTACTCTGTTATATGATTAATCCCCCCAGGTCCGTAGAAGGAAGCTCGGCGACGATTCGGACGACGACGAGCTCGGCGTGGCGCCGCCCGTCAACGACATCTACCGCCAGCGGCAGCAGAAGCGGGTCAAATAACAAATGCTGTTCGTCAGCGGCAGCGGCCGACGGCGGTTCCCTTGCGCCCCGCAGCACGCCTCCACCCCGCCGCCCGCCATTAGCCGCCTACAAACCATATACACTATATCTAACATATTCGCGACGACGGCGCAAGACTATGACGACAGGTATTGAGTGCTTGTTAAGCTATGGTCTCGACCGGTCTCAGTGTTTGACAGACGTGGAGTGTTTGTTAAGCTGTAGTCTTGATAGGTCTGCGACTTTGATGACTGTTGAGTGTTTGTTAAACTGTGGTCTTTAATCTGTCTTAGACTTTGATGGTAAGTGTTGTGTTTGTTAAACTCTGGTCTCGACCGGTCTCAAACTGAGAAACGCTCTTTCTCCAGTCATGGACCAGCCAACGTTAGCGTTTTTTATTGTGTCGATATACAGCAATTGTGTTCATAGTGTAATGTATACATTGATGTTGTGATAAAAATAATGTTTACATTGGATCAAAATGATTTTTTACCAAGTTTAATGATTACTATTGTCCAATCAATATATGCGTAGAATGAATTGGTTACATTTGATTTGACCGTACTAGTGGTCGAGCGGTTATGGACCCTGACTGCAAATTGGAGGTCTTGGGTTCGATTTCCACCCAGGACAAATACTTGTGCGATGAGCACATTTGTTTGTTCTGTATCTAGGCGTAATAAATATATCTTAATAAGGATTATATCATATGTATTTGTATGTCTATCAGCTGTCCGGTTACCATAACACGGGCATTAAATTGCCTAATTTAGAACTGGATAGCGGTGTGTGGAAATGTCGCCAGTTATTATTATCTTAATTATTATTACACTATGATGTAAGCTGAAGAGCCATCGTAGCCAGTGGAAATCTGTAGTCTCTGCCTACCCCTATGGCAAATAGGTGGTGACTGTATAAGTAATAAGTTTGTTTGTAATAATGTGCAGTAAATATACAATGACACTGGCTATCGAGAAAACAGTGTTTTTTTTTTAATAGCACACAGCAGCCAGATTTACTAACATATTATCATTGAAAAGAAATTATTGCCATTTTCAGATCAGCTTTTTGTTATGTTTCTCATTACTAAGGGTCCCCGCATCACTGACCACTTCTGGTCACTAACCAGCCATATAATATATGCCTTTATGTTGAGCGGGGGATGAATTTGGTCGGCCAATCTTGATAGGTAACAACATCTTGGTAACCGTTACCAATTTGATGTTGAGAGTATTCATAGCGTTAACCTTAAACTGTAATGATGAACAATAGTTATAAAAATGTATGATATTCATTGAGTAATATGTATGTAGGTATGATGTAATCTATATTATGTATACATATTAATAATATTGTAGTGTCTTGTCTGTGATTTCAATATAAAGAAAATTTCTTTAGTGGTAAGGTATGTAAATTATCCTTTTTAAAATTCTTGTCCATCTTTTTGTTAGTCCGAGGTAATTTTGGTAATCGCAAAACCGATTACAATGCGACTTTCATAGGGAGATAGCGAAGTTTGTAGGTTCAGATATAGATTTCATTTGATTCCAGAAATATTTAGGGTTCCAGTGCAAACATCTCTTAACGATAAAACGATATTACCTAAATAACACTAATATAAAATTGATTCTTTGTATTGGCCCGTGGCTACTGTACCATATCTCTGAATAATAATGGGTTCCATATCCAATCAAAATGTTTTATTTTTGCAATAAGCACGACTATTTGTTGTGTCTGTAAAATTATTTATGTAAGTATATGTTTAGAAATGTATATATGTAGTTTATCAGTTGTCTGTATATCATTGTACTGGCTCTGCATAGCAAGGGATTAGAATTCGACGCATTGTGTAAAACGGTCCCATAATATTATTATTATCCCATAAATTTTATGAACATTATTACGACAGTCGAAAGGATGAGTTTTTGTATAAAAATTTATTTTAATAAAATGTTTTAAGAAACGAAAATTTTATTGTAAGCAGTCTGCCAGTGTGTGTATGATGAAAATGTTAGGTTTTTATATTTGTGTGCTAATATCTATAATTCTGTTTGTATTGGCAATGTGAATTAAATATATTACTTACTAATAGATATTTTTATACGACTATGGTTTTTTATTTTTTCCAATTGTTAGGTAATCGTCAATTATTTTAGTTGTTCAATGATCGAGTTACTCGTTTACTTATAGTATGAAAATATTATTTGACGCGATAAAATTAATTGCACCACCAATGGCAGTTAAAGTATTGAAAACAAAAATAGTTTCATTTATGAAATCAATTAAAGTTGTTTTGGTATAAAAAAGGAAACCTAAAACCCTTATTTCTTTTTAAAAAATTATTCGCTATTTAATTGACATTTGAACGTTCCGTTTAACGTTCTTAAAAAAAACAGCAAATGAAATACATTTTCAGTTCCTAATCAAGCATGGTAAATCTCTTTTATATTTGCTTTCAATTTATTTTTTAAGTTATTTATTAAATAAAAAATGTGAAGGACATTTTTTTCACATCTCCCATTAATCAGTTTCATGAAGAGCTCTGTCAAGTATATTGGATCTGTCATATTATGTCACTGTGTACTGTGTAGTTGAAACGAAACGTAGTGTCAGTGAAAATGGCTACGTTAGTGAATGTTTTGTTGCGAAAAACTACAAATTTAGGGCCAACGAAGGTTTTATTTAAGAATATACCAGCAGTCTATAATGTCAAGTAAGATTTCATATATATTTTGGGTCGGAATAAGCCATATTAAGTAATTAATTTGTTATTACAAAATTATGTAACATTTAAGGTTATAACACTTTATTACATGACTTTGTATTATTTATTACGAGAATTGTTTATGAAAACAAAATGTAAATGCTTTCAACGTATTTCTAAATTGAAAAATAATATAATAAGTCTTGTGAATGAATTGCGACTTATAAAATAGTGCCAAAATTTTCACTGTTGCATTATGATATGTTAGACATCTTGCTATTTTTAGTTTGTAAATAAACATATAATTTATTAAAAGTCTCCACCGTAGATACATTCATTTATATCTCACGATCTTTCATACTATGATATGTGCTTGAAAATATCATATAAAATATAGAATCAATACAATGTAATGGTAAGGTAACAAGAACATAAGTTAACCAACTTTATATCAGATCAGTCTTCACACGTATATTCTAGAAATTGAGTCTTGATTGTAATTACTTTTGATTCTATCTTGACTCTAAATAATAGGAAAATAGATGATAGTTTAAAAAAACACTCTTTATTGGCAAACCAAATTAAAAAATAGAATGTTATGTTTATGTGATATTTTTGGCAATGGATAGTTTTTTTATCAGTCATAATTATCATTGTTCTATATCAGCTCGCAGCGCAGTGCCAGCAAATGGATGCCGGACACGGACTTCATGGAACAATTCAAGGGGCCGGTCATGTATCCACACGACTTGACAGCGCTCATTCAACAAACACCATATAACAGTATGTAATATCTCTGTTTAACTACTCATTATTGGCCGAATAGATAGGTTCCAGACCTGAGTAACTACTGCCGAGTAGGGTAGGGATGGTTAGTAGTGAAGAATTTTGTAAAGACCCAACTAGTGTACTTCTAGATTTGATATGTTTTCCATTGCATATGCAGATCGATGTCCAACCTCAAACACTGTACACTTGTTCGCGCCAAAAACCTGCACAAACCCATTACTCATTACCTCAGCCGAATACTCGATGTGGGTAAAGTCAAACGAGTAAAATTATGTATTCTGTTACTGGACATGACTCTTAACTGGTGCCATCTGTCTTTGTATACGATTATCTCTATTCGCCGTCAGGCATCGTGGCGCCCGCCGAGAAACAGGTGCGCAACATGGTTCTGAACTTCGGGCCGCAGCACCCCGCCGCCCACGGCGTGCTACGTCTCGTGCTGGAACTGGACGGTGAGGTAAAATCAACAGATACTATAAAGATCACATCGAGACTCCGTACACTTTTTGGCACTCGGTGATTTCTGCCTACCCCGTTAAGGACTTGGCGTGATGTTATGTTATTGCTGTTGTTGTTAAGACTCCATAGAAATTGGTATTAATGAAAACGGGTGTGAACAAGCACCATCTAGGCAACCTAAATTAACTAACAACACAAGCCTATTAGCAGCTTTTTTAAACTCATTTTTAAGTTGCCTTTTCAGAATAGAATATAATGGAATGTCACAATAAAATTGGAATAAACCTACAACAGAAATGGGAGAAGTCAGTAGCAGAAAATTATGGACATATGAAATATGTTTAACGTCTTCGCAGACTGTTCGCGCCGCAGACCCTCACATCGGTCTGCTCCACCGCGGCACTGAGAAGTTGATTGAGTACAAGACGTACACGCAAGCGCTGCCATACTTCGACCGGCTGGACTATGTGTCCATGATGTGCAACGAGCAGTGTTACAGCCTGGCCGTGGAGAAGCTGCTCAACATTGATATACCTCTCCGGGCCAAGTACATACGGAGTGAGTGACACCTACACCAGTCTCATTATACATGGCTTCTTGGTAGAGTGATCGGAGACAGACGTTGACTGCTAAACCGGAGGTTGTGGGTTCAATTCTCATCCACAGAAGACATGTTTGTTGTGTTTGGATGCGATAAAAATATCTAGTGTTATATAGTGTATATGTAGTCAGATTGCAGTGATAGCTTAGTGGTTTGCAATTCAGCCTTCCATCGCGAGAGGTCTGGGTTAGAACTTGGCATGCACCTCTGACTTGTTTTTTTTCTACCCTTTTGTTGGTCCACTGCTTTACCGGGTCTCCTCTCTGACTTGTTATGTGCGTTTTATAACTACAAAAATTAAATATCACTCCCTGACTGAGGAAACTCCTTAGGGATGTTATAAAGATTATAATATTTTCCAAAGTGTGTGAAGTCTACCAATCCACACTCGGCCAGTGTGGTAGACTATGGCTTAAATCACTCTCACTATGAGAGGAGACACAGTCCAGCAGTGGGCTAATAATAAGGGTGAAAAAAAAAACTTGCAGCCCTGTTCGCGGAGATCACGCGGCTGCTGAACCACATAATGGCGGTGGGCACGCACGCGCTGGACGTGGGCGCGCTCACACCGTTCTTCTGGCTGTTCGAGGAGCGCGAGAAGATGATGGAGTTCTACGAGCGCGTCAGCGGCGCGCGCATGCACGCCGCCTACATCCGTCCCGGGGGCGTGTCGCTCGTGAGTTGCCCTTTTATTGAAGTTATACTTCTTTTGGCGCGTTAAGGGAAAAATGATGAGAGTAAATTCTTTTAATAGACTTGTGGGGAATTGGCGCCAGTTGTTATTATAATTATCTTATATGGCATTAGGTTAGGTTAATCAAATAAACATGTTGTTTAGATCTTCCTTTGTTTTGATCGTTTTCTCAAATAGGCTAGCATTGGCATTCGGTAATGTGACATGATTCAATGAGAAACCTTTCATCGCCAGGACATGCCGCTGGGTTTGATGGATGACATCTACGAGTTCGCGGCGAAGTTCGCGGAGCGGCTGGACGAGGTGGAGGACGTGCTCACCACCAACAGGATCTGGGTGCAGCGCACCAAGGACGTGGGCATCGTCAGTGCGCAAGACGCGCTCAACTACGGCTTCAGGTGAGCGCTGGCTAGGGTTATACTTGTGAGATATATATATTCATATATCCAATTTTGCTTGCTGCAACTCTCTTCGCGTCCCACTGCTGGGCGTGGGTTTCTGATACAACATTGAGAGGCCTACACCCCACTGCTCCAGTTCCGATAGATGGAGATACTATGTTAGTAATGTCTAGAAACCTCATTTTTTGCCACATTGAAATCTATTATTTACACTTAAAAATATAAGAATTTACCAACGGCTACGTCCGCATGGTCCAAAGCATTCATTTTGCTCACACATACCAATATTGCGCCTGTAACGCCATCTACAGCGCTCATTTCATTAAAGGGTTTTTTCCCGTGCAAATGAGATATTTTGCCGAGAGAAAAGCAGCCTATGTCACTCTCCAGGTTTTCAACTGTCTCCATAAAAAAATCAACAATCGATCCGTTCATTCAATTCGACATGACAGAAGGACAAACAAACACACTTTCGGATTTATAACATTATATTTATATATATATAGTAGACAAAAATGGTTGAATATCGACCATGGAGCGAATACTATTCTATATTGAAACACCACATTATGTTGTGACAAAAATTCACGATTAATATGTATGCCTACCGTCCCCCCAGCGGCGTGATGCTGCGCGGCTCCGGCATCAAGTGGGATCTGCGCAAGTCGCAGCCCTACGACGCGTACCATCTCGTCGAGTTCGACGTCCCGCTCGGCACCAACGGGGACTGCTACGACAGGTGACTAGACCTCTCTCCTGCCTCCCCCCCACCCTGCTCCCACGACATCCCTCCCCGCCGCCGCTCAACCTATCGGCATACTGAGTTTGTGTAACTCAAGTATGCTTGTACAAAGAATGGACCATGAAAAAATGACAAATCAATGCAAGTGTTGATGAATCTAGGTGCCAGGAGGCCAGGACTGTCCTATCTCGACTGAATAGGTCAGACACTGGCCGACGGAGGAGTCAAAAGTCTCCGAATCCGGCGTGTATGTATGAAGATAAAGATAAAAATAAAAAAAACATATTGGATTTGCAAGGAGTGAGATATACGATGCTCTGTGCCTACCCGGTTAAGGTCCTAGCATGGTGGTTTAATCATAATAATAACAAGGTACCTGTGCCGCGTGGAGGAGATGAGGCAGTCTCTCCGCATCATCGGGCAGTGCCTCAACCAGATGCCGGCCGGCGAGGTCAAGACCGACGACGCCAAGCTCACGCCGCCCTCGCGCGAGGAGATGAAGGTAACTTGTCACTACTCAGAAATTGGGACTTTGTTCAGACCGGGGGCTAAATATGAGGCAGGTGGGATTCCAACCCAGGATTGATATTTGTGCGATGACTTATTGCCTTAGTTGTTATTATTATTATTAAATTATGTTGTCTCACTTGCACAAAAAACACCATAATGATATCGTTCCTATCAGGTGTCTCTTCAACGTGAACCATACATATGAGTGTTATATAATCTGTGCGCTATGGTACTATAGACTGGCAGGTTGGGAACAGATGACAACTGGACCGATGGGCCAGTCAATGTCTGATTATTTAAATATATAAAAGTTTACTTCTTTTATTAGTAAACGATCTGTGCCCCGCGATGTAACTCGCGTAAAATCCTGATCCCGCGGGACTTCCGGGATAAAAAATAGCCCACATGTTGCCCTGTAGCCTCCTCTATCTTCCGGTGAAAGTTCCATTTAAATCGGTGCAGCCGTTCTGAGACTAACCGGGACCAACGGAATGACAGCTAAACAAGAATTTAAAAATCGTTTGTATTTGTTTTAATACCGTACAAGCATTTGAGAAGACACAGTTATTTTGAAATCACAGACAGACACTTAAATTTTATTTACATGTATAGATGAAATGTTAACATTCTATATTTCTTGCAGACCTCCATGGAAGCCCTGATCCATCACTTCAAGCTGTTCACGCAGGGATACCAAGTACCCCCTGGCGCCACCTACACGGCCGTCGAAGCTCCCAAGGGAGAGTTCGGTATCTATCTGGTCTCAGATGGTGGATCGAAGCCTTACAGGTACGAATCCCTTTTAACAACGATGCTATCGGGGTTTTTAATGATATACCACAGTATACGGTTATGATTACATATTACACCCTTTTAATAGGGTTTTGTTAAGGATTAAATTGATGATTTCTGTGAAGAATCTCAATATACTATGTGCTTTGTAATTATTATTGGAGGCTTAACTTTAACTCATACTTACTTGATCTTTCCTTATAACAGATGAATTGAGCAGCATTTGTTATCTGTGTTGTATTAAAAATACAATTGGAATGTAATCTTTGTATGCACATTTAACATTCCAAGGGTGGAGGTAATGAATGGCACATAAGGCATTCCAAATACTTTATAGCATTCATCGTGAGCTTACGTTGGTGTTGTTTTGTGATTTTTTTGTCAAAATTATCGCTTTGCTGACAGTAAAATTGATTGTGAACAGTTTGGACGATTGAGTTCTTTCTAAAATACTGCACGGTATTCAAAATTTACAAAATTGTATCATATTTTTGCACGCTTTGCAGGTAGCATGTGAATTGGCGGGTATTCGGTTGGGTTCAATTGGCTTATAGTTTGGTTTCTTTATGGTTTTTAAGTGCACAAAACCAAGATAACACCGTAGATGCTTAACGTGATAT
Organism: Passova gellias; assembly: GCA_018249975.1. NCBI lineage: Eukaryota > Metazoa > Arthropoda > Insecta > Lepidoptera > Hesperiidae > Passova > Passova gellias. The sequence goes on from DWUN01000452.1 coordinate 16,185, forward strand.
TTTTTCAGTTTATCTGTCTACAAAATGTTGTAGGTGCCGTATGAAAAGATTGGTCTTGTTTACAAATATGGGTACTCACTTTCTTACACTTACTAAGAATACGTTTATAATCACACAAGCCTATAATAAGACTGAAAAATATGAAGTGTAAAGATGTTAGGCTGTTTTTATTTGTAATATATTTTAACTAAGTAACAATGAAAATCAATAAATCTCTCTTTCTCTCTCTTTGTCTCCCTCTCTTCTGTAAATGAGAATAGCAAGCGCACGTATATCGTACGTTCAAGCATTTTCCAGAATCCTCCATGTTATTCTGGAGCTTGGTTTAATCAAAGACATTGAGTTTTGATTGTGAATAGTTTTGATTGAATATCTGCTATAGTCCCTTGAATTAATTATTTATTATTGTATAAAGCTTTAATAAAATCTGCATAAATATCTTTAATATTTTTATCAATTGACTTGTCTTTGTTTTTTTATAACCTAAATTTTGTTAACTGGGTTACGTTAAATCGTACTGGGTTAAAATGACGGGCAGATAAAGGGGAGTGCATGTTACACTTGATATTCAAGTGATTTATAAACCAATGACAGCAATAGGCCCTGTTCCGGGGCGCACTCTGTGTTGTGTTGTCGTGTGTCGGTGTTGTGGTTGTGGTGTTCGCTTATGACGGTGGCGCCACTGTCGCGCAGCGGTTGCGGAAGGTACGTGGTGGGGGAAGCTTTTATGTAACAATTATGATGTTAACAAAGGTAACGGGCATTCTCGCTCTGTACAGCGCTATTTATTTTTATTTCCTTATATTTTTTTTATTCACTTGTCTATACATCTCTTTGTTTATTGTTATTTATTTATATATCTGTATTTTTTGCCCATTTTTATCTATTCGATTGATTATGTATTTTTTTTTAAATCTTAATATTACATTGTAATACATCAGTATTGGATCCCGTTCAAAACCATAATAACTATAGCCATCTAATAATATCTGGGTGCTTTTAATTGCATGGGTTATCCATTAATTATGCTTTGCAAATGCATGTTGACATATTTACTAAGTAAGTGCACCATATGCTAGCTTGCAACAGAAATAACATTTAATTTAACATTAGAAATCCTTTAGTTTACACTCGGCCGATTTCAAAATGTAAAACGTCAAAAGTGAACATAAGCTCATTATTTGACTCAGAATCCCACCCTCTGCATCTTTTGCCGTCGATAAGCAATGCTCGTTCTGTCAGTTTCAGTCTGAACGGTGCGCACTGTTGGGCAAGATCTTTCGTAAGTGGAAAACCTGCAGCCGACTGCATTTCAGTCACGGTAGATCTTACAGTGTATCTGTCCATCAGACTGTTCAGGCTGAATTCTCTCCTAAATTAATCGCCAGTAGTCTTGTTGTGAAACCAACCGCCCCCCGCCTCTCGCGTGTCCACAGATGCAAGATCAAGGCGCCCGGCTTCGCTCACCTCGCGGCACTGGAGAAGGTCGGCCGGAACTCCATGCTGGCGGACATCGTGGCCATCATCGGGACTCTGGACGTGGTCTTCGGGGAAATCGATCGATAAACGTTGCAATGTTAGCCACTGGAGCGATTTGACTGCGCGATGGAAAGCTTCACCCGCTTCCCGTTAGATGGGGTTGCGAGATACGTAATCTTTGTACTAATTTGTGTTTGTGATTTCCATTTCGCAGTCAAAACATTCCTAAAAAAAAGAAAATAGAGCAAATAAATATGTAAAATTGTTGTAAATGCTTACTTTTAAGTAATAAATTAATAAAATTTTTGTAGTAGTAAATTTTTTTACCATTTTTAATTATTGCTTTAGAGTTTTATTGTAGTATGTAGGACTATATGCGGAGTTTAATAGATTAATAATATGTTATTTATTTTGATTTAGGTAGCTCATGTTTTAAGATACTGATATTTTTAAAACGAGATTATACGTAGATTACATAACACTACACTAGATGGCGGTATTTCCAATTTTAGGTTTTAGAGTTTGTCTTAAAACAATCATAGGTCAGCTGTTCTACAGGCAAGTACTACAAAGGCGATTAGACACTAACTGTTCGTATTGGACTCTGAATAAATGATGGTCAATACATATTATATTGATGTTTGGTATAGTTCCTTTTTATTTTGTCGTCTTTATTCTATGTATTTATATAATCATTTATATACACAGACACAATGAGTAACTAGTAAGTGAAATATCGCACAAAGGTAAGTAATATAGAAACTTACAAGAAAATGAAATAATGCGTTTTGGAAATTTGCTTACTTCTTTCAAGGTAACTCTGTTGATTAAATCTTTGTAACTCACAATTATTATATTAAACCAACTGGTTTTTTCCAACGCAATTTTAGTTAATCGTAATTTAAATAATGTCTATATATTGTACTGAGTAATAACATCCATTTACTTGAAGATAAAGATACGACCGTGTACTATTTTATCATATTCGGTCTAGCATTTGAGCGGTATAGCCTATTAAGTATATAATAGGCAAACGGTTACTTTCACACTAGTAATATGAATAGATGTCCTAAGATATAATAGTAAGAGTTTAGTGTAACATTGCACGTGTAACCGAAGAAAATTTTAGTTTGTATTTGATTTTGAATATAAGATCTTTTGGACTGCGGTATTAGTTTAGCGGTCAAGGAATGGAACACCCTGCCGGTCGCTCTGTTTGTATATTTAAAATAGGCATTGCCTAGACGCGTGCTTCATCTTAGACTGCACCTCACTCCATCGGGTGAGCTGGCAGTCAAACGTAAAGTAAAACAAAACATGAGCCAGCGTTAACATCGTAATGTTAGTTGCATTTAATTAAGTGAAACATGAACTTACATACAATTTAATGTTCACAGATGCAAAATCAAGCCGCCTGGCTTCGCGCACCTCGCCGCGCTGGACAAGATTGGCAAAAATTTAATGCTCGCCGACGTCGTGGCCATTATAGGCACCCTAGATATCGTGTTTGGGGAAATCGACCGATAAATAATATAATAATAATATAGTCAACAACTTTCACCTTTGAGAAAATAGATGTCGCTAAAGGAAGTGTCCTTAAAAGTTAAAGTGCCCATCAGCGTGGCCTTTCCTTTTAACTTTCGTGATAATAGATGGGGTTACTGGTATCTCGAGTTATGCAAGCCGATTATTCCTTTTTCAGTACTAGCACTACTGTTTACCGATGCCCGTAGTCTTACTTCGATTAAATACATGTCTTGTCAATGATTAAATACTAATTTATCGATTTTTTACTGTATATTGGAACATATATGTCTACCAACTACTTACTAGTAACAGTAAAGTAATTGGGCTTATGTATTTCTTCAAAGTTATATAGTACTCGGACCGGATAGATTGGCAACCGCAAATATTATATAGCTCTTTCAAATTGTGACCATAAGTCGATTGTAGTTTTTATGTAATGCTAAGTAATAAAGTGTTATGTTGCAAACTTTCGTTTTACAATCAGGCTTTTAATCAACGTTATATTCCTAAGTAAAAGTACATAAAGAACCATTTTGTTGAATAATTGTATAGGTTTTTAATATAAGCAATCGATAATAAAGTATTAAATGGTACTATTTGTTTCAATTTCCTTTTCGATATTAGTATAATTAGCTTAGAATTTAATAGAACTTTCCACTAATTTCTAGAAGCATCACCCTATTATGAGTACTTAGTATTGATTGATAAAAGATAGTTGAAGTTACAACTCCTTATGAGTGTGACTAATATCTGAAGATGACAGTGTGGAAGCTGTTGGATTTTTAACTTGTAGATCTTCAGCATGGAAGGGATGGCCTGGGTCCAAATATTAGCTAAACTACAGGTCAGGTTCAGAGATAATATTAAATAAAACGCAACCTCTTTAAAAAGAAATATTAACTTATATTCATTCCTTCATCCTCTTCGATTTCTCCCAAATCCCTGTCCGTTTCCTGATTGAAATAGCTTTCTGGCAAGACGTAATTCTCCGGCGGTCTCATTGGTCCAAAAACTCTCTTTTCCTTTATTTCTTTTGCTTCTCTTTTCTCATTCACCTTAACATCTTGTACATCCTTTCCTTCTATCGGGACTTCCGTTTTCGGTTGTATGGCAATTTCTGTCTCTGTTTTTTCCTGTTCAGCTTCCATTTTACTACTGTTATGTTCTGGAGTTTCTTCATCCGAGTCCATCTCCTCTACAAATTCAGTCTCTTCTCTTTTCACTTCTTTTCTCGTTTTAGCTTTCTTTTCTGCGTCTTCTTTTAACCTTATCCTGTAAAATAAATTATTCACTCAATGTTATAATATTAACAATCTTTCTTTCATACTTTTCGAAAATTGTATCACACCGAGTAACCAGATGTTGTAGATTCAATTCCTACTGAAAACTAATATATGATTGCCAAGAATATTTGGTCTGCTCTGAAGCTATCGTCAAAATATCTATATAAGTATTATATCGTATGTATAATTCATCAGTTGCCCAGTCACAGGCATTCCATTGCCTAATCTGGAATTAAATAACCGCGTGTGGAATTATTGATCCCAGTTATTATTATTGTTACCTTTTCCCATAAACAACGGAGTTGGTGGTCTTAACCAGCTTCTTGTCGACTTTTTTGAGTAGCGGCGGCGTGTGCGCCGGCCGCGCCAGCTCCGCCAGGCGGTGTGTCTTGGTCAGCTGAGTTTTCAGCTTTTGTATGCTCATCTGAAAACAATAATACAAGCGCTGTATATTTCTTTCACATATATCCACACAGCCACAACTATTGTCCGTATTAAAGAAATGTATACATACAAATAAAATTGAAGTCTGTGATTTCAAATTCTCAAATATTTATAGTTATTTACACGATACAAAAACACAGGCGTAAAAAAAAATTTGCCTGTCCGTCTGTTTGTTCGGGGCTAATCTGCGGAACGGCTGAACCGATTTTAACGGGCCTTTGTCTGGAAGATTGGGGAGGTTATAGGGCAACATACAAACTACTTTTTATGGAGAAATTCCTACGGGATCGTGTAATAAATAAATGCTCACGCGTGCAAGTAGTAACCGTTTATAAGATAACACTATTACAAAACAAACCTACAGAGACCAGCTCGCTCTACGACCAGCTCACCTTAGTCTTCGATATGTCCGCCTTCTTGGCCATGCTGTGCCCCTGCTTCCCCAGCGAGCTCATGTACTCGTCCAGCGCATCCTCCCCGCTGTCCCCCTCGGCCGCCTGCTGGTCGGACGCGCGCAGGCGCTCCAGCACCTTCTCCTCCGATGTTATTTTGCTCTCGATGTCTGTGATTTCTTTCACCTACAAGAATACATGTACCTGTCTGTAAGTGGTACTAAAATACATGTAACTAGATTTGTGTGATGAACACGTTGTCGTAGACCATGAGGACGGTCATATAGGGTTGATCAGCTGTCTGGTCACCATAGCACAGGCATTCAATTACCTAATTCGGAATGGGATAGCCGTGTGTGGAATTATCCCCAGTTATTACTAAACTACTAGTTCACCGACCAGGTCGTCATACGTCCGGGGCGCGCGCTCCTCGGCGGGCAGGGCTCCGTGCTCGCGCATACGGCGGCGCCGCTTGCTCTCCACGCTGCCGGTGCGGTCGAGGAAGGTGTCCTCGTCCGAATCGTAGTAGTCGTCCGCGCCCCAGTCCCGCTGCTTGCGGCGCCGGGATTCTGGAGACAGTTCAACATGATTTTGTTCGTAATTACAAGAATGGATGACGAAAGAATGACAAAGCAGATATACAATGCGAATGTTGATGCATGTAGGTGTTGAGGGAGAGCGAGACTGTTCTATCTTCACCGAATAGGTCAGATACTGGCTGATAATACTCAAGAGTCTCCGAAACCGGTGCGTGTGTATAAAGACTGACGAATGTAGAAGCACGTCAGGTTTGTAAGGACAGAGATATTTGGCGCTCGGTGCGCTTTAGAAATTCATATGAAAATAATATATTAATTTTTATGAAAACACATATGGCGCAACCACCACGCCACAGGCCTCCCACTATGAGATAAAAACCGTGTGTTAGGGGTCGAAAAAAACTAACGTTTCTAACTAGAACCGAAAGCTAATCAAATGTTAATGTTAAACAATCTCACCGTGCTTGGACTGCCTGAGCAGTCCGGCTCGGTCCAGTATGCGGCAGGCCTCGAGCGCGCCGGCCACCACCGCCTCCTTCTTCTTCCCGCGGTGCACCACCTCCGCCACCACCGGCCTGCCTCGCGCATCGTCCATCGGCAGCTCCACCCTGGAGGCTCATACAATATTAAAAAACACTAATCCTCTATGTATATAATATATATTTATTATATTGTAGAAGCGACGCTGACCTGCACAGGTACTGCCCCACGCCGCGCTCCTCGCAGTGGTAGGTGAGCTCGAGGCCCTCTCGCTCGAAGTACCCGCGCAACGTCTTCTTGGGATCGTCCAGGTACAGCTCCTCGTTGGCGGCCACCGCGTATGGATTGTCCGCCAGGTCGGGCTCGTCCTCCGCGTCCTCGCCTGATGGGTGAAGATTAAAAGGAGTCATTTTTATGAACAGAGAGTCGGCCCGCGATCGTTTGAAAC
>DWUN01000453.1:0-22775 GCA_018249975.1 Passova gellias
GTAAAATAAAAGAGCTTATAATAGACATATTATATATATATATATATATATGTATATATATATATTATGTCTATTCATATATATATATATATATATATATATTATGTCTATTCGGAGTCTAATAGTTTCATTCAACCATTATAAAATTCTCTCAACAGAATTTGAACAATGTAAACTATTGAAATAAACTCATAAATAAGGTGACATTTTATGTTATTACAACATTAAAATAATGTCAAGGCAATTTTATTTCGGGTGCTGTTTGTACAATTTCAATATTTCATTAATGGATCTACCTAAAAAAACTATCTAAGCAATGTTATTATAACTATAAATATCGATTATTTTATTCTATTACACAATATATCATACATTTATATTATGTTAGAATGATTTAACTGTTTTTTTTTGGAATTATGCATATTCATTACTATGAAGGACCTTAATATAACTGCTTTCATATAAACACATCACATACATTCCATTTGTTATCATTATTTACTTTAACAGGTTAAGTAATTAAAGAATATTCTTTCTGTCGCTCTTTCAAAATCAAAATTTTATGACATTTACACCTCAGACAAATATTTTTTGCATCTGTAATTTTGTTGCCAATATTTTAGCGGAAATATGTAGGTCTAGCAAGTGATGTTAATTCAAATTGAATTAATAACTGCTACAATTTAAAATTCATTGTGATAATTTAAAATTTTATGTAGCAGACATTTTCAAAGAACCTAACTCTGTTCATCCAATTATACAACACAGTGCAAACAATAAGGATTCTACATGTTGTTGTCTTGATGAATGTTATCTAAATCAAAGGTGAAATGATAACTATGATATAATGTAATTAAAAACAAGTAATGTGATTATAAAAATAATTCTAACTTATTAACAGGTAATCCTCCTACAATGGCGTCAACTACTATGATTGAAACGGTCACGATTACTAGGCCACTAAAGGTATGTAAAATTGAATTATTTTGTGGTAAATGCAGTTTCTTTTTCACATTGTGGTAAAGTACACAGTAACATGCATTTTTCTACATCCGCGTATGTAGTCAACGTTTGATCCAATTAAAAAGGCCGTTTGATGTACGCGTGTACATTTATTATCTCTTGAATACTAACAAGTGCACAAAACCCTGTATTGGATTAGTGTAGTGTAGCTACCTCTCGCGTAGTTAGTAAAGGTTTGCGACAGGATGCAAACGCACGGAAACTTGACAGCGAGCTATTTGTGGCAGCCAGGGGAGCTCGCCCGCAGGATGATGGGCGAGCGGCCCGCTCCAGTCCCACCCACAAGGGATCTGTGGCCACCGCCGCAGCAACCGTTGAGCATTAGCACACTACATCTAGCCTATCTACACGACGATCCGTCGCCGCGACGCGCCTCCTCGACTATACCGATAGCGACCCATGCGTACAACGTACCTCCGGTGCCATCTGAACGACATTATAGAAGACCGCGCGTTTGTACTGTTGGAACTAACACCGATCCTCCCCCAACGATTCTCAATACGCTGCGACGTCTGATAAGAAAGGACCAAAATCTCCCCGAGGGATGTCCACCGCCAATTTACCTTCGACCGTCATCGAAAGTATGTCCCGAGAGAGATGAGGAAGGACCGGCACGTCGCGCAATAAATGGCATCAAGAGAGCCATATCGTCGGCCAGGCACCGTATAGCACCAGGTGCGGAGCCCGTGGACAGTCCTAAGATAGTTTATGATATATCAAAACCGGGCGATCGTATGGTGACCACGTTTGGTGTTAAAGAATCTCGAAGATGGTGGAAGCTTCCTTCTAAGACTGAATGTTCACGTCGGATGCGTAACTTGGGAGGCTGTTATGAACCACATTCAACACATCCGCGGCGTCCGCCCCGACGCCAGCCACATCCTCCATGCTTACAAATGACTCAGGTGTGACCGTCGAGGAGATTCACTTCCGAAGATCCCATCTCGAATACATTAAACTTAGATGCATAGTTAACGTTGTTAATAGTTGTATGAGATTGTAAGTGTAAAGTTTGTGCTAAAACGCCTTGCTTTGTTCGTGTATGTTGTAGAACGATCGAAGTTTAAGTAGCGTTTTGGCTAATAAACGTGTCTCCGTAATCTGTGTTTTGTTGGCGTACGGGAGGGCGGCAGATGCGAGTTGGTGCAGGGCGGGGTGGGCGGCAGTCTCGCGTCAGGCGCCGCCCGGACCGACCGCCTAAACAGTGACGCCCGCCTACCGGGACCATTACACATTGTCATCTATTCCCCGATCACTTCACCTCCTCGGAGTTACTAATTAGCGTTCGCTTTGGCCAGTCGGAGTGTTGTAGTTTTAATCGAGAAGGTATCATATTTAATAATGAGAATCAGTCGTAGGTGTTTTTTATGTAGTTCTACAAAATCGGCGCGACCGAATGCGCAAAACACGTACAGGGACTTAAGGTTTTGGTACAATTCTTACGATTGAGATTTGTGCGTTATTTCTATTTCATGTATATCTAATATATAAAACGTAAATACGAATTATTGTTACCGATTTTATGTTATATAAAAATCGCCTTTTGATGGGTGACAGGAGGCAGCATAAGTACCTGATTACAAATCTGAAATTGTTGGCCCCATGTCACATTAGGACGTAAAATGTTAATTTATTCTATGCTGATGTTCCGAACTGTTTTGTAGACATCATTGAAAGACATATAATAAAATGTATCATTATAATATTATTACACGGTATCACAACAATATTTTGGTGATTTCGAAAGCGTTACGAATCTCGTGACGGTGTTCGGTTGCACATTGGGATACTCAATTTATACTTGCTTACTCATATTTCTCGTTCTCATTTACAAATAATTCGCACCAAAAGTACAAAACCCTTTCACTTTCGAATGAATCAACATTTGTATACGAAATTCTCGGTGTATTTTTAATCGCATCGGCGCTCCGTGGCGCATCGTTCTCACTGCCCTTACGATACGCATTTGTTCGCGCCTGACAATATCTGTCGACGTCATATTTACGTTCAAGCTGAGCCGTGTGTGTGTTGAATTAAAAAAAATTGTTATTTCCGTAGCAATATATCGCACAGCCGCAGTAATTATCATATCGTATTGGTTTATTTGTGTTCTTCATTTCGATAGGCTTGCCACCTGTGGCCATTGTTTGCGGTTGCCCACAGACATTTTATTCATGACTTAATTTACTTTTCATTAACGTTTCCGCAGAATAAATTATACCTAGCATTTATTTTACTTTCATTTACATATTGTTTTCTATGTAGGAAATTTTTGGTATCTATTTATTTTACGATTGTCGATGGTAATTCCCTGGTAATAAAAGTAATTGTAATGTAGTGATGTATGTAATTAATTATACACCGCGTGTATACTTTTCCAACAACAGAAAGTACCTTAGAAAATCGCCCGAGTTAGCAATAATTGACATTGACCGAGCGGCGACTGTTATAAATACTTTGGTATTTTACAGAGGCTTAACTTTTACTAGCTTCCCTTGCAGATTCACCCGCGTGGTGTGCTGTTTTTTGTTGCCTAAGTTACTATGTCGACTTAGTAACCTAAGGTAATCCTTATAACATCAGCTATCTGTCCGTGAAAATCCCGTCAAAATCGGTCCAACGATAAAGAATTGGATTTTTGTTGAAAGTCCCGTCAGTACTTTCATATGAATTCAGTAAAAAGCTATTATTTTGACGTTACAAGTACTAGCATCAATTTTGTTATATTAGTCTAGACATCGTGATGACACTTGTACATATGGTACAAAATAAAAGATGTGGACTTGATCATCGATACTATATAATGACATGAGACATGATTAATATTCACAGAATTAGTGCGTTTTCTCATAAGTTTATACTTTATTAGATAACACCACAGTTGGGATAGAATGAAGAAAAAAAAATACAGACGAATTGAGTACCTCCTCCTTTTTGAAGTCTGTCAAAAATAGTATAGATTGTATGGGCTAGTTAGCTCATAAACGCATTTCATTTGCAACGATTCGTGAATGTAATTAGCTAATTGTAAAGAAAATGCTATTTAGAAATATTAAAACTCATTTGTTTAAAAGAGACCGTCAAGTAAAACACAGTTTGCGTGATATAAGTAGGTTCGAGAGTCATGGTATTTGTCCAGATTGATCAGCAGTCGTAACCCGAATTCGTAATTTGCTTAGCAATTGGCCAGGAGGCGGGACAGATAATAATTTTGCGCGAAACGTTCTCGGCCACAACAACGTTCGGATCGAGGCGGAACCTGGCGAGTGGCCAGGACCATGTTAGGTATTTAATTAAGGAAATTGCACACTTGTTACCAGAAAAAAAAAAAAATAATATAGACGAATTGAGTACCTCCTCCTTTTGGAAGTCGGTCAAAAAAAGTATCATCCCTTTAAGACTTAAACTACAGGATTGAATTTTTTTTTGTCAACCCGTCTAACCACTGGTAGGTAGATAGTGTAGTTAGAGAATAGAGATAATTATTAGGATTTTTGACCGTAGAAACAAACAGTACTCAAAAGTGAATATGATGAATGTGCAGGTCGTCAGCTAACTGCGAAGATGCATAATTATATGACAAAACATTTTTTGTTTATAACGATTTGACGAAAGTAACGGGCGTTCTACAAGAAATGTATTACGATTCTACACCGAAGTGAAGGCCAATTTGACCTGGTATAAGCCTGATAAAGTATAAAGGCACCTACCCTTTAATATTAAATTGTCATTTTATAGGCCTTTGCCTGTCAGTACAAATTGAATTACAAGTCCTCGCATCGTTCGTTAGGTATGCGACGGGCCGTCTAATTTTCATTTTTGACATTCGTGTGCGACTTTCACATGCGACCTCATTCCGTGCCTTTTCCCTACAATTACTGAAACGCGCACTCGCTCATCTCTGACCTAATTTGAGTTAAGTCATGCAAAGCTGCTCGTTCTACTCGCTAGTTATATATACCGTATGGTACTGTATTAACTTATTTGTTTGATGAAAATAATTTTCTTTAGGAAGCCGCCGTTGGTCAAAGGATTTCTTCTCTAAAAGCCCCTGGGCACCTTGTTGTATATTTTATGATTGTGCATACGTCATTGCAGGAGAGTGTGCAGATGTCATCATTTAATTTAATTTGATAACATGGATTTCCGCAAAGTAATGCTTGCTATAATTAAGTAACCAATTAATTATAATTGGTGCCTTGAGCTTTTCTTTTACATGGAGTAGCTTACGAACCGTTCTGGTTATGGTTCTTTGTTTTAGGCCAAATGTTTTGTGAACATTAGATAATAGTGCACTTTCAGCTAATGAACTTTGCTATTTCATTGTTATCCATTATATGGTGTGAAAATCGCAGAACTATGCTAATGATTTAGAATTCATTTTTAGGTTTTAAGCTATATCGTCTCAGTTTCAGTCTGTAAACAGATGATTACTATTTACCGTGTATTCGCATGTAAAATGAGTTACAAATAAAAACTACGAAAAGACGAGCTTTATTCAAGTTTCTCTAATCTTTAGGTCTTTTAAGATTAGCTTGCGGAGACTGATATTATTCCAATCGTACAATCTGATTGAATTGATATACAATTCCTGTCACCTTTTATCTAGTCATATTACGGCTCGTTTTATTTACTCGCATACGAAATTTTAACACTTTGATAATTATCAAGTCTTTTACTCTTGTAACCGTCAGTACAGTGCTGTTGTATCGAGGTAGAAACGGCAAAGTGAATCAAAGTGCTATTGAACAACAAAGCGTGCAGTCGGCGGCGGTGTGATATGTTGAGTGGGTAGTGTTGCGGGCGGGCGCGGCGGGCGGCAGTGGGCGCGAGCGCATGCAGGGGCGCGCCGCAGGCCCGGGCGGGCTCCGCACCCACCCGCGCGCCCTACCTCCGGTGCTGCCTCCGCCACCGCAGTTCGCCACCGAACCGGACGAGATGCCTGCCAACCATATAGCTCAGGTGCTCCTCTTAGCAAATACAAATAAAGATACAATTACGTGTTTGCAGAATTTCTGACATAAATCTAGGTACTGTCTGGCGGTGTGTACAAGTTTGAATGGACTTTTTTTATTCTGTTTCCATTCCATTGACAATATTTTGTGTATATTAATAACAGTTGATAACTATGGATGCACTCCATCTTCTTCATTGTTCACGTTTAAAGATAATCGGGGGTAAATAAAATTTAAGGGCTAAAGTAGATATTCTGAAGTTTCAAACAAGTCATTTGTTTACTCTAGTGCTTGCTTTTTTCAAATCTTTGCTCACGATTTAACTTTTATACCAATAATTTTTTTTAACTTATGGCAAAACACGGATGTACGAATTGGTGCAAAATAACTTTTTTCTTTAATTTGATATTACGTGTCTATAAATCTGTATAAGATAAAAAGAAAATAACTTCTTCATTTTCAAAGATATCTGCAAAATCTTCTGAGCGAATTGAACGTAATGACCCAGTCCTGGGACACCGTCCGTTTCAATATTTGCATTAAACTCTATTTCTCGGAATAGTGAAGTGAAGTTAGGTATTAAGTACCTACTCTTATTCAATAACATGTATCTTACTTGAATCCTGCAATGTTGGAAGCTTATTTTATTCGTGTATTCTAGGAATATGTAGAACGAATGAAATATGAATCTATTTGCAACTACAAGAACCGTTTTTTCCATCTCTGTGTTTGCTCCACTGACGTACACGGGACTCTTGTCATATTGAGAAAGTTCTTAGACCCTGGCCTACCACGCTGACAATGCGGATTTCACACTCCTTAGAAAATATTATACATTTTTTAACATACGAGTACTTTAAGGTGTGCAGGTTTCTTCCAACTGTTTTCTTTTGTTTTCTTACTCCGTTATAGCAATCGATATTCTACATTTTTAAATTATAAAACGCACGTAACTTTCTGAATCCTGAATTACGTGCCCGAGTTTGAACCCAGACTCCGGCACACTCAGACTGAAATACAAGTCGCTAGACTATCACCACTTAATCCCACAATACAAAAATAAGAAAAATTAATAATAGTGTATAATGTGGTGTTTTATTTTCATGTTTTCTATGAGCGTTTCAGGATTTCGGACCATTTATACAATTATTTATCAGTATATTATTGCTCTCTAAAGACCTATTAAAATACATATGTTTATATTCATAGCCGTGTAATGAAAGGAATAAGTTTGTTTATTATTGAGTGGTACTTTGGTTGAATACGATTTTATCCAATTTTTCTTACAAAATGCTATGCTATGCTATGCCCATCGATTCCGTATAGAATTTGTTGTTTTTTTTAAACAATTGTGTCGAATGATGTTCACAGTTTTCCAAGGTCTATCGACATATTTATTACACTTATTATCGATGAACCTAAAATAGAAACTTTGAGTCAAATACGATTGTGTGTAACGTGTTGTGTTAGATTTCGCAATACAGGAATCCATTGAGCCATTGTCATACTATTTACAACATTTTTGTAAACAAATAGTATGACGGCATGTTTTATAGGCTTTTATTTGTTATGTCAGCCTTGATTTTTATTATATCGATTTAATTTTTTATCGAATTATCTGTAATAATGCCCTCAGGATAAATTTGTTCATTGAATATTTAAACCTAGATTACGCGTATGTTTCCTGTAGGAATCAAAGTCAATTTAATGCTAGTCTAATAATATTGGATGCCAATTATAGATGGCTTTTTGTTATTCAAAAAGTTTAATGATGATTTTGAAAATGTTTGATTGTATAGACAGACTTGTGCTGTTTTTTTTGCTTGTGTCACAAAATTGTCGACTACCACACGTTGAAATTTATTATTCTGTTTAATAAATATCATGTTTTATTTTATTTAAAATCAACATTTTCTTTACATTCAAAAGTTTTTGTTATTGATGTGTTATTAAAATCTAATATAAAACAGAAACGTGACTGACTGACTGACTAATCCAGACGTACAATATTTGTGTGTTCACAAATCTATCGCAATTTACTGGTAATTATATATGTGGTTATTTTATGAGCATTCTTTAAATAAACAAAACAAATAGGAGAACTGGAAACCATACATTTTCTATTACAAGACTAGACTTTTTAAAAGCCTACTCACGAGCAAATAATTTTTCGGTGTATAGGAAGTTTTAAATATCACTACGCGTGTGGTTTGCAGCGCTATCGTCAATATGGCAGAGGTCAACTACGAGTTTATCGCAAACACAAACCAATGAAAGAGTATTCGAGGGTCGAGCCGAGCGTTAAAAGAATAATAAAGGCTGGCGCGAAGTTCGTCGCGTGGGAGGGGTGATCAGTGTCAAGTCGGGGTGTCGCCTTAAAAGCTGTGGGAGTCCGAAAGCGGCGCGACTAGGAGAATCGACTTGGCCGCTAACAGCTGATGGCGGGCCCGCGGCGGCCGCGCGTCGCCCGATCGATGCGGCGTCCCGGCGCCCCGCCCCCCGCCACCCCTCGAGACACCCAAACCTCTTACTTTCACGTTTTTCTCTTCCCCGCCGTGGGACGAATCTACGCCTCCAGTCGTTCGTTCGGGCTCAGACGATTCGTAAGATCGAATATCTGACATTGATTTGTATTCGTCTTCGTCTAACGTGTACCTATATATAATATGTAGCTATGTTGTTTTTATAGTAAGAGTATCCAACACTACTATTTCAATTACTTTGAGTACTTATCACAAATGCTTACCGTTGCACATGACCGAATAAAGAGGTCGAGATATTTGAGAGGGTCAACTGAGTCAATATAGATAAAAGATACAAATTTTTGTAGGTATAGGTTGCCTGTGGCCGAAATCCTTTTTAGGTCAAAATGCCGGGTACAGGTCTAAGCGGATTGGCGGGTAATAGAAATACCCAAATATTATATAAAACAATTATGAAAAGGTCTAACATTTTTCTCAGTTTGTCCTTGTATGTAACGTAGTATAGGTATTTGAAGTTAGGTATATTTTCCGTAATAGGCCCCGATGACTGTAGATAGATGACTAACACGCGACATGCATACACGTGCCTTTGTTGTGGACGTTCATTGTTGCACCCGTACATGTTTATTGTTACACCATAACAATACTCATTCACCGTGTGCATACAGCACTTACTCATGCCACCATATTAAGGTAGATACTATAGATTACTCAGAGCTTCGCACCGATTTTATACCTATTAATTAGAGAAGACCTGTGCCCAGCAGTGAAACAATAAAAGGGTCTAACAGTAAAATCTGACGCACTTGAAACGAACGAAGTCTGCGTACCTATGTCGTTTTTTTAACTGTTTTAGTGTAATGAATAAATCACTTCGTGTAATATCTGAAAACAATATACATACACTTTATAACGTCGGCCATCTAAGTAACCTTTATATTTCATTATAATGTAACTCTGAAATGTGATTTAATGGAAATAGAGTCCCACCTGTGTGCCTCAAGTTTCAAATCCTCCATCCATCCTACGAAGGCTTTGCGACTCTCCTTACGTACCTAAACTTTATTATAGGTTATTATTCGTTTTTGCTTACGATATTGGAACGTTTTTATGTTAGCGTAGCTTTCGTTGCGTTATTTGTTAGCGAATAACTTTTGAGCTTTAAGAGTACTTGCAATACGTCACAGAGTTGTTTGATCGTTTTTTTTTCAGTCGCACGTATAAATTCCCTTTGTATTGACGATCGAGATGAAAGAGGTTTTCAGTCGCTCAAATGTAGAGAAGTAACGTGGAGAGGTTTTTAATATTGGAAAATAGTATTTCCTACTGATATTCGTATTATATCTGTGAAAATAATTTAGGTGACATTGCATTTCTATTACAATGCTTTTATCATTCAATGTAAATTTAACTGGACTGAAATGATAACCTAGTAAGAAATGAATTGATGATGAGTTTATTATGTCTTGATTGTAGGTGATTGCATTGATATGCGGCCTGTTGGTCGTGATCCTGATGGTGTTGGGGCTCGCGTCGGCTGACTGGCTGATGGCGGCCGGCTGGCGCCAGGGACTCTTCATGCACTGCATCGACCCGGAGGCGCCCACCCCGCTTCCCTTCGACATCACCGCTCAGCCCGGATGCTACGCTGCCAGACCCGCCCCATACATTAAGTAAGTGCAATTTCAAAAATACACACGCGCATACAAGCTCGCACCCACGTGGTATTTGACATGATAACTATGATTGTCATTCCCACCTGTCTGAAGTTTACGGAGGATCTGAGGATACGATTCAGAAAGTTCATTTGAGGTTTTTAATGATTATTGAGGCTGATAATGCTTTTGATTGATGAAGACTTGACGTATTCTTCGTAGCTCGAGAGAGGTTGAAATTTTGTCACAAGCGGCGATCGTCAAACCCGGTTTAAGCCGATCTGTCAAACAGCTTGCAATAAACATTTGAAATAACAACACGTCGGCTGTTACAATTCTGTATGTACATACATAACGCCACGTCCCTAACGGGGAAGGCAGAAAGCACCGGGTGCCAAATATCTCTCTCCTTGCGAACCTGACGCGCTTCGTCTACATTCATCACTCTCTTCATGCGTACACGCCGGTTTCGTAGACTCTTGCCTCCTCCGTCAGCCGATATCTGATTTTGTATGTGTTCTATAGTTGTTGAAATAATTTGCGAACGCACATGAATTCCAGAGCGGCGGCGGGCCTGTGCGTGGCCACGCTGGCGGCGGACGTGTGCGGCGCGCTGCTTACGGGGCTGGGGCTGCGCGCCGCCGACCACCGCACCAAGTTCCGCTACTACCGGTTCGCGGTGCTGGCCATGGCCCTCGCGCGTACGTACACCAACCACCGCCTCGAGCGCCGTTCGATCGCGGCGATTCACTCGTAACGTTTGGGTGTAATGATAGTATAGCATAACACCGTAGGGATGAAGGGGACAACTGAAAAACAGCGCTACTCAGGAGATACCAAATCCGAGCTAGCATCGGCTGAGTTGTCTCCTGTTGCCCATTACGTGATATCCTATTGTATTTTGTTCTGTTTCTTGTTAAATGTGCAATAAAAGTTCTTTATTATTATTATTATTATTATTTTATATTATTAAAGCATAAATTGGAACTTATGCTTATAATGTTAAATTTCATTAATACTTGCCATTATTATACTAATCTGAAGCGCAGGAAAAACAAATGTCATTTAGTTAAAACTGGAGAAATCTGAGCATTTCTGTCTAAAAAAGAAAATAATTAATATCGCACTCGTTTTCAAAAATTTGTTGCATTCTGGCTACAACGGATATGATACAACAAAATACCGCGCGACTGCGAGGGAAAAGCTCCTGCAAAATAAATTAGCTATTTACGTTCCGGTGCTGAAAAAGCAAGCTTACGTGGCTGTAATTCATCCAAATTGTTACTACGTGGTAGTTGCGGGTAGTCGCAACATAAACAAGCAAACTTAGTGTTCTGATTGAATATCTGTTTATAAATTGATTTAATTACGTTTCTGATCGCACAAATGTTCTAAACGTTTGCTCAAGCCCACCTACTATCAGTGTACTTTGTTTTTACTCTTTTCCTACGTAAATTACATATTTTATAACCAATAATCATGGACGTCCAGCTTGCTACCAATCTCGAAGAAATGGAGAAATTATTTGGGTCCCGTATGCGCGAGTATGAGGATAGACTTCATAAAGTCACAGTTGGCACTAATCCTCCTCCTCCCTGATTTGGGATCTCTGTCACGTGAGTTCTCCGATTTTAAGAGCTTTGTGTGGAAAACACTAACCCTATTTAAAACACAGCTGCATTTACTCTCACTAAGTGTTGACAGACTTGAGACTGTCATGCGTAGAAAAGTTTTACTTATACATGGATTTACTGAAAAACCGAATGAACAGTTACATGAGGCAATGTACAATTTGTTTTCTGACAAGATGAAAGTGACGGATTTGAGTGCCGACAATATAATTGTATGCCACCGTCTCGGGTCATCTCAAGTTTCTACACGACCTGTGCTTGTAAGATTTAGTGAGGTGGAATATCGCCGGCTGGTCTGGGACAACAAATCCAATTTAAAAGGGTCAGGTATCACTATATCAGAGTTTTTAACAAAAACTCGTCACAAAGTTTTTACTATTGCCCGCAAACACTTTGGAATTAAGCATTGTTGGTCCTCGGATGGCAAAATAATTATCCTACTTCCGGATAAAACAAGGACAAAAATAGAATCCATGGCAGAAATTGAACTGCTTATGACGCAATATCCCACTGAACCCAGCCCAGATGAGGATGCCAGTCGCCCTGAAGCCGCTGGATCTCACAGGGATACGGCTAGATCTAGGTCCGCTGCTAAGGCACCAAGGATAACCAGACGTCGCAACTGATAATGTGGTTTTATCTGTATTTATCTATTTAGAAATTATTCTGCAAGTGTAAATATACCAAGTTACTTATATATTTAATAACATTATTCAACACCTTAACACTATTTTAAGACCATAATGTTTCGGTTACATCCAATCTGTCACAATCATTAAATACTTTCTGTTAGTTTTCCTTTTACATTACATTGTGTTATGTTTATAATGTCAATCTTGTTTACTCTCACTGCCATAGTTCATTGCAAAGAGTATAACAGATACAGTAGGTCAATTGTTTTATGAGGGATCTGACTATATTTACTATATTGACTATATGACTATATTTATATTTGGATTGTAATTTTATACTGTATTTATGGTTATTCTATCGGTGTCATACTTAGTTATGTGATCAATTTTTAAATACTTTAATGATTTATACTCATTATGTCAAGGCTTTTGTTGTTGCAGTGCAGATAAAATTCAATAAATCTCTTTCAGTACACTGGCAGATGGTGGGATTGGCTAGTTTTGAACTTCAGTACTTTTATTTTAATCTTATTTATTTATTTTGCATTCACTCATTTATTTTATTATACGTATTTTATTATATATATATATATATATATATTACTTTTTTTCTTTTTTAAATTCTATTTATTTATTTAATGGATAACATATTGAATGTTTTAGATGATTCCTTCTTCTCGTGCTCTTCATCTTCATACAGTTTTGTTAGTGCGGATAGTCAATCATTCAGCTCCCTGCCACTGCATGACCAGCTTTCCTCTCTTCGTGCTAAACATCCTCATAATCTTAACATAGCCCATATTAATGTTCAAAGTGTTCCACGCCATTACTCTGACCTTCTGGCATCCATTAACGATAGCAATATCGATGCTTTACTTATTTCAGAGTCCTTTCTTAAGCCCTCCTCTCATCGACACAGTTCGCTCTCCCTGGATTTGTCTTAATTCGCAATGACCGAATCGGAAAAGGCTGTGGCGGTGTAGCTATATATCTTCGCTGCGAGATTTCTCACAAGATCGTTAGCTCCTCGCCTTGCCTCTACTCCGAATCTCTCGAATTTCTGTTACTTGAGCTTACTATTAACTATTCAAAAATCTTACTTGGTGTCTTCTACTGTCCAAACTTATCTATTGACTATTTTGGCACCCTAGATGAATTACTATCTGCTTTTCGTCCTGTCTATGAGCATATTATTTTAATGGGTGACTTTAATACCTGCCTGATTAAAAATAACAGTCACTCCCATAAACTTTACAATTTAATCTCCTCTTTAGATCTTCATATCTTACCACTCTCTGCTACCCATCAGTCCCCTAACTGCATTCCTTCTCTTCTCGACCTTATGATTGTTTCTTCTCCCTCTAGCGTCATTTCTCACGGACAAATCACAGCTTCATTTTCCTATCATGATCTAACCTATCTTTCTTATTATCTCCATTCTCCTAAGCGTAAGACTCAATACTTGCTTACGCGGGGCTTCAAGGGCATGGATTTGGAAGCGTTGCGGCGTGATGCGGGAAATATTGACTGGTCTGTGGTTTTTGACAGCCCCAGTATGGACAGTAAAATATGTTTGTTCAATGACAGGATTTTGCAACTGTATAATCACCATGCACCGTTGAGGCGTATCAGAGTCAAGCGAATTCCAGCACCATGGCTTACTCCTGATATAAAAGAATTATGGTTCATCGAGACAAGGCCAAACGTAGGTTTGGGTTGTTGTTGAGTGTGGTGAGTAGGTCACTTAGCTGTAGGTACGAAGAACAAGGCAGTCCGGATGAATATTCTTTATTCCACGTACACAGAGGAAGGAAAGCGATAGTCCACACCAATTTACAACACGCAATACACACAGAAGGAGAAACGACAGTTCAAAGAAGGAAGAAAGTACACGTAAGAATACAGTATAAAGCAGCGGTAATTGAGCGCGATATTAGAGGTATCGAGAAGCAAAGCCGGTGCGCGCGAGCGACGTGCGTTCAGGGTCGGACAATGATTCTGACTGACGCGGCACAGCCGTTGCGCCCGCGCCGGCGGCGCGCTAGCCGTAGCTATAGTTATGTTCCTCTGTTCGCGTTTCCATACTACATGATAACGGGCGGCCAGCTGATCCACGGCAGTGACGGCACGGTATGTATTATGATAATGTGTAAGGTGATGTATGTAAGTAGACGTGTGTGTGTGTATTATGTTTGTGTACACGTATATAATGTAGTGTATTGTGTATTTATTTACCTAATTATATTATTGTGTTTAATGTCTGTTATGTGTGTGTTAAATGTGGAAGAAGGAGGCCACGTCACTCCCCCCCAGAGCCCTGGTCAGGCGCGATAATAATCAGGGAATCGGACTTGTCGGCCGAACCGTGTTATTTTAGTTGTTATTGCAGGAGGAGTTGGAGGCGTTGGAGGTGGAGGAGTTCGTACCTCACTATTTTTTTGCAAAGGTGGCGAGATGGTGGCGTCGTCTAAGTGTTCGGCTAAGACGTAGGCCGGCTTTAGGCGGCCTGGGTGACGGTAACTGGGTTACCCTATATCAGGAGCTTAAAAACTTTATCTCCTCTCTCCAATACCTTGTGAGGGCCTGTGTACGCTGGTTGGAATGAAGCGCGCGTAGCGTCTTCGCGAAGGAAGACGTGGTCCGCAGTTGCTAATTCCTTAAAAACAAACACTTTGTGATTGGCATGACAAGATGCTGGTGCAGGTTGCAGGTTCTCCGCAAATGATCTCAACCGAGCTGTGAAGTCCGTCATATCGGATGTCCCCGTTTGCATCGGATCGAAAAATTCTCCAGGTAATCTTAAGGGCTCCCCGTAAAGTAGTTCGGCTGAAGACGTTTGTAAATCCGCCTTAAAGGCACTTCGGATTCCTAGTAACACTAAAGGCAGAACTTCAGACCAATTGGTGACGCCTTGAGTTGCCTGTGGAACCGTTCTATGAGTCCGTTACAAGATGGATGATAGGCCGTAGTGCGTCTGTGTTGGAATCCGACGACTTTGGACAGAAATTGAAACAGTGCGGACTCAAATTGTCGATCGCAATCTGTGACAATATCTGTTAGACAACCGAATCTTGATATCCACCCTGATATTAGTGCCTTGGCCACAGTCTCAGCAGTGATATCAGGTATCGGAACGACTTCTGGCCACCGGGTATATCGGTCTATAGCCGTGAGACAATACTTGAATCCCTGTGAAATAGGAAGGGGCCCTATCAGGTCGATGTGGACAAACTTAAAACGTGCCCGAGGTAAGTCGAAACTGCCCAACGGAGCAGACACATGACGACTAACCTTGGCTCTTTGGCACGATAAAGACGTCCTAGCCCATTCCCGACAATCACTTCTCACGCCTGGCCATACAAATCTGTCTGCTACTAATTTTGCTGTTGCAGCGGGGCCAAGATGATTCAGGGAGTGTAGACTTTGGAAAACTTGCTTCCTACAGGTTTTGGTGACGAATGGTCTGGGAGTCGATGTACTGATGTCACAGTACAATGGTGATCGGCTTCCAGAGTAATTCATCTTCTCTATGCGAAGAGATGAGCTGGTGTCAGTCAGGTATTTGGCTAGTTCTTCGTCGGTTTTTTCTGCTTGGGCGAGGTCATCAAGGCGAATTGGAGCTTCCAGTTCGTCAACTCGAGATAAAGTGTCGGCCACGACATTGTTTTTGCCGGAAACATGCCTTATGTCGGTTGTAAACTGTGCGATATAGTCCAAGTGCCGGAATTGCCTGGGTGAACAGTTAAGCTTCCGTTCATGGAAGGCATAACAAATAGGCTTATGGTCGGTGTAAACTGAAAAATGCCTCGCCTCAAGCATGTGCCGAAAGTATTTAATAGCCTCGTAGATCGCGAGGAGTTCGCGATCATATGGTGAATACTTTTGTTGACATGGACTTAGTTTGCGGGAGAAATAGGCCAATGGTTACCACACGTCGTCCTGTAATTGTTGCAAGACGGCCCCGATTGCGACGTCTGATGCGTCTGTAACTAGTGCGAGCTTCGCTCCGCAGTGTGGGTGTGCTAGGAGTGCTGCGTTAGAGAGGCTTTCTTTGGTCTCTGAGAAAGCCTTCAGAGCGTCGCCGTCCAGGGTAATAGGTGTGGAACCTTTGACTGCCCCCATCAGAAGGGTGTTGAGAGGTGCTTGGGTCTGGGCAGCATTTGGCAAGCACTTTCTATAAAAATTGGCCATGCCCAAAAATCGCCTAAGCGACCTGACGTCTTTGGGTGGGGGAAAGTTTCGTATGGCTTGTACTTTTTCATCAAGTGGCTTCGTTCCGCTTTCCGAAATTCGGTGGCCCAAGAAGGTTACCTCGGGGGCTCCGAAGACGCACTTGGAAACGTTGATTACCATACCATACTCCCGCAAACGTGCAAATACCGCTCGTAAATGATCTTCATGTTGGGACGGGTTTCTGCTAAATACCAGGAAATCGTCTAGGTAACAATAGACGAAGTCCAATCCGCGCATCATCTCATCTACTAACCTTTGAAATGTTTGGCCTGCGTTACGCAGACCAAAGGTCATAAACGGAAATTCGAACATACCGAAAGGAGTAGTGATCGCCGTTTTCGGTATGTCCTCTTCACAGACTGGAATCTGATTGTATGCCTTCACCAGGTCTAAAGTGCTGAAAATAGTGCAACCAGAGATGTTGTGTGCGAAGTTATGGATATGGCGTATAGGATACCTGTCTGGAATAGTACGGGCATTGAGTTGTCTATAATCCCCGCAGGGTCGCCATCCGTTGTCCTTTTTCGGTGCAAGGTGGAGAGGTGAAGACCAAGGACTCTCGGAGGGCCAGGCTGTACCGTCTGCAAGCATGGCCTCGAATTCCTGCTTGTCTATAGCCAACTTGTCCGGAGCTAGACGTCTAGGGGGACTAGCGACTGGAGGGCCAGGTGTAGTGCGAATGTGGTGTTGTGTGTTGTGTTTTACCGTACGCAGTGTGCCAGCTGGTCGCGTTATTTCAGGAAATTCCCAGGTTAACAGGTGGTGATACTGTGAATCGCCAGTCAGGACCTTAACAGACAGAATGTTATTACAATCATTAGCCAGTGAAGCTGGAGTAGACAAAGAGGTAGTGTTGTCTATTAATTTTTTGTTCTTACAATCTACGACAAGGTTATAGTGGCACAGAAAATCTACACCAATGATTGGCTTCGTAACGTCGGCTACCACAAATTTCCATGTGTAGTTACGGCGTAGTGAGAAGTCCAACTTGAGATGTGCATAGCCGTAGGTGTCAATGGTTGTGCCATTGGCTGCAGCGAGCTTGAAACCCGTTGTTGATCGCCGCTCGTGAAGCTGAGACCGGGGGAAAACGCAGAGGTCGCTACCAGTGTCGACCAAAAACTGGGTTCTCGTGGTACGGTCTGTTACGAAAAGGCGACCTGGAGAGGTAGGGCAGTCTTCTGTCGCCATTACGGACTGCCCGCGTCGTTTCCCGCCTTATAGTCGCAAGGCTTTTGGCACTTGCGTGCTTTTGAGCCGTACTTCCAGTGGTACCAACATACGGGGTGTCGGTTGTGGCTGGATGATGATCGTGAGCCGCTTCGGGAAGGTGGTCGGCGATGATGTGGTCTAGACCGGTTCTCAGGACGTGACGCTCGGGTATACCGGTCGAGTTTGGCTTCCAGGCGTTCTACCATCATTCGCAATTCCGCGATCTCGCCCGTCGAGTTGTTCCTGCTTGTCCCTGCCGCGGAGGTTGACGTAGAAGCCACGTGACATCCAGGTTCTGTGATTTCTTGGATACGGTCCGCCAGATCCGCCAGCTGCTCCAAGGAATGAGTTGGCTGCGTCGTAAGCACCGTCTGTATGTGTTTAGGCAGGCGATTTGTCCAAATTGTCCTTACGAAGTCTTGTGGCACGTCTGGGCCCGCTAGATCCAATAGGTGTCGAAGAAATTGTGACGCAGTCCGATCACCAAGTTCCTATACGTCAAGAGCTGTTTCACCTTTTTCTCGTGCGAGGCCGTTAGTCGCTTTATTAATTCGGACTTGATTTTATTGTACTTATTGTTTTCAGGTGGGTTCACAATAATATCTTTCACTGTCTTGGCATGTTGCATGTCGAGATGACATTATTAAATTTAATAAAATCGTCCGTTATGCCGAAATTATTAAATTGCCCTTCTAATAGAGCAAACCATATTTCAGGGTCTTCTGGACTGAATGTCGGCACTTTCAAATTTAATTTTAAATATTCGGTCGACTGTTTGCCGGATCCGTTAGTGGAAACGCGCACCATTTTTTTACGCTCCGTAACACCTCTTTGTGTTTGATCGGTACATGATGATTCGCTGTCACTCATCGTGTAACATACGGGGTCACCAATTTGGGTTGTTGTTGAGTGTGGTGAGTAGATCACTTAGCTGTAGGTACGAAGAACAAGGCAGTCCGGATGAATATTCTTTATTCCACGTACACAGAGGAAGGAAAGCGATAGTCCACACCAATTTACAACACGCAATACACACAGAAGGAGAAACGACAGTTCAAAGAAGGAAGAAAGTACACGTAAGAATACAGTATAAAGCAGCGGTAATTGAGCGCGATATTAGAGGTATCGAGAAGCAAAGCCGGTGCGCGCGAGCGACGTGCGTTCAGGGTCGGACAATGATTCTGACTGACGCGGCACAGCCGTTGCGCCCGCGCCGGCGGCGCGCTAGCCGTAGCTATAGTTATGTTCCTCTGTTCGCGTTTCCATACTACATGATAACGGGCGGCCAGCTGATCCACGGCAGTGACGGCAAGGTATGTATTATGATAATGTGTAAGGTGATGTATGTAAGTAGACGTGTGTGATTATTATGTTTGTGTACGCGTATATAATGTAGTGTATTGTGTATTTAACCTAATTATATTATTGTGTTTAATGTCTGTTATGTGTGTGTTAAATGTGGAAGAAGGAGGCCACATAGGTATAAGCGGTGTCCATCTGAGGGTAACTTGTTGCGTTTCAAAGTGTTACGCAACCGCTAGACGCTACTTTCACCTCTCCCTTAATAATCGAAACTCTACTGAGACTTGGAAGATCTTACGTTCTGTCGGAGTAGGCAAATCTGAGGTTCCTAAATGCTTAAACGTTACCGGTAACGACCTTAATCAATACTTCTCTACTCCACCTACTAATATAAATCCTCTTAATAAATCTAGGACAATCTCTCTAAAGTTCTTGAACACATTGTTCATAGACAATTGTCAACTTATTTATATGATAATTCTCTTTTGTGTTCCCAACAATCAGGCTTTTGACCTGGTCATAGTACTCTCTCGGCATTAATAAAACTGTCAGATGACATTCGATTTGCTATGGCACATAGATCTCTATCTTGGTCCTTTTAGACTTCAGTAGTGCTTTCACCTCAGCAGATTTCGATATTCTTCTACGTATTCTTGAATCTTTCAATATCTCCTCTCCATTAATTGCTTGGTTTGATTCTTATCTTGGAGGCCGCTCTGTGTCCGCCACGAGGAAACCTTCTCTGACTGGTGCGGCCTTAGCGCGAGTGTGCCTCAGGGTAGCGTCCTTTCTCCTTTACTCTTTTCTATTTTCATTAACTCAGTTGCGAGTGTTATCCATCTCTATGCAGACGACTTACAGGTATATCGCCATTTTGCTCTAGATGATACTGGATTACCGATATCTAGAATGAACCAAGACCTAGCCAATATTAATGATTGGGCTAGCTCACATGGACTCCTTCTTAATCCTTCTAAATCGCAGGCCATAATCATGGCGAGTAAGCGTATCTACGGTTCAATTGACTTCAGATCTTTACCAACTTTATTCCTCAACAATACTCCTATTGCCTTTACTGATACTGTTAAAAACTTGGGTGTAATATTTTACTGTAATATGACGTGGGGTGCACATGTCAACGACATCAGTCGAAAGTTACATTATTCCTTGCATTCGCTAAAATGTCTTCAACATGCCTTGCCCTTGAAAACTAAAATCTCATTGGCCCAGACTCTGATCCAACCTCTTATTGATTATGCCGACGCCTGTTATCTGGATGCCAACGAGGAGCTCTTAAATAAACTTGAGCGGTTGCAAAATGCATTAATTCGGTTTATTTTCGGACTCAAGAAGTTTGATAGAGTGTCTCAGCTTCGCAAGGATCTCAAGTGGCTCCCTATCCGACTCCGGCGAAATACGCGTATATTATGTCTCCTTTTTAATATTCTTCATAATCCTTCCTCACCATCTTACCTGAATTCCAGATTTACCTTTTCTCGCCCACTTAATGTGCCCTGTAGATCTCACATCCAAACCCATCTTCAATTTCCATCGTATTCTTCTAGTTTTTACTCCCACTCCTTTACTGTTCATGCAGTCAGGTTGTGGAACTCACTCCCAGCTAACATAAGAGAATCAGAAAGCATTCAAATATTTAAGAAACGTGTTAAGGAGCATTACTTTAATTCCTGTTAATACATTCTTTTGATTATACTTTTATTTTTATATACTTTATATTACTATTGTAATATTTAATCCTACATTATTTTTACTGTATATATTATGTATTTGTGTCTGCGTAATTATGTCTGTGTCTTGTGTTTGTACATATGTTTTTCTTTTATATCGCATACTATCTATATTATGTAGGTATATTTATATATATATATGATGTACTTTATATTATATGTAATGTAATGCACACTAAGTTTGCCTCAATCTACTCAACTCTCCTCTTGCAGGTCTGCTGGAAGAGATTCCTATATGTAATTAGCAGTGCCTTTGTACTCTTTTGTTCGTGTTTTTTTCCCTATGAACTCCGTGTGTGTACATAAATGAATTAAAAAAAAAAAAAAAAAAACAATCTCACGGATCAGACCATTCCAGTACTCTTTCTGTGGTCATATTCAAGTAGCAGACCTTGATGTGTGGTAACCACCTCCCACTGGCTGTTCGCTGGCTAATTTCTTTACGTGAAACATGGTGATGTAAAAAAATGGCGATCCCCAATAGAAACTAAATAACAACGATGAGTGGAGAAAATGAAAAAAATATATAGCTGTACAAACTGCGAACAATAACTTACATTAAAAAATACACAAATGACAAGTCTGTGGAGCTATAGATATGATTATAAGAAAAATAAAATGGAGACGCATTTAAAAGAGAAAAAACCGCCGTGTTCTGGTTTTTAAGAGAGAAAAAAGGTGTCTCTTAATAAGGGAGATCTCGCTTTTGTATTTATCAAAATACAAGGAGAGATATTGCGCTTCTCCGTTAGACTGACACCTTCCGCCCTACTTGAGTTCTGTGGAGCCGTCCGCCCCAGTTACTTACAAAAGTGGTTCGTAACCAGCTGCACAATCATTATTGCTCTGCGGTAAGATGGCGATAGCCTAGTGGTTTGACATTCAGCTTCCACTCCGGTGGGTCTGGGTTCGATCCTGGCACTTTCTGATTTGTTAATTGCGTTTCATAATTAAACATTTCCGTGTCACTTGCTATAACGTTGAAGGAAAACATCGCGGGGAAACCTGCACACCTTAGAGATGTTATAAAGTATATAACATTTTTAGAGGTGTGTGAAGTCACTCAATACGTACTGGGCCAGCGTGATAGACTATGGTCTAAATCCCTCTCACTATATGAGAATACCCGATCCAGCAGTGAACCAATTAAAAGCAAAAAATATTTTTTTTCATAATTGCGTGTCTTCTTGTGAACATCGCCCAAACAATATATTTGTCTCGGGTGGGAATCGAAGCCGCGACCAACCAATTTAGCAGTGAGGTTCTCTAACCACTAAACCCGCAAGGCTATGTCATGTAAAAGTACCATTAACCGAATGTGTCACCGCCCACGCAACTCATACACTATTATGATATAAAGCCACTAATTCTAACATGCATTATGCATTAGGCACGTGTCATATTATGCAGCGGTGCGGTTCGTGCATCCACGTGCATGGCGAGGGTACCCGCTAATTTGGGTAACTTACGCACTGCACATCAGTTTATTTTTGTTTACTAATAATAATAATATCCGGATACGGTCAGCAGCTGACCAAAAAAAGAGTCGAAAAAAAAATATAGAATCGTTATGTTGGTACTTGATTGTGTCCTCGATACGAAGGTCTGCTGCCGTGACCGTCATCAAGGATATGTGGATTCATCTTTAACAAGCTGTCATGTTCACATGTATGCTAAATAAAACTAAATGTAGTAAAAAAAAAAAAACTAAAAAAACACTCTAAAGCACATCGAACTATAAATTATAAAATAATTCTTAATTTAGATAGAAAAATAATAATCAACAAAAAACTATCAGTATAGTGGTACATGGCAATATATGTAACTAGCCGACCTGGCAAACGTTGTTCTGCCATATAAATTATTTTTTATTGCTGCTCCTCTCCTATTCATCGTAGCGT
>DWUN01000454.1:0-22755 GCA_018249975.1 Passova gellias
AATGCCACCAGGCATTAAGTCCGCCCATTGTACCCTAGCTTTAGGTGCTACAATAAAGTTTAAATAAATAAATAAAACACTGCAACAGTGACCGTATAAACTTATTAGAAGAATATTGCGGGGTTGTCGCGTAAATATAAGCAAACTGATTGGCGACAGACGAGCAACAAGTAGGCGACACGTCGGCGCCTCGCCCCCACACTGTACGCAGAATCGCGCATATAAATTTGCCGCATTTTAAAGCAATTCCAGATCTAAAATGCATGGCTTTATTTCACTATGAATAAAATACATATACAAGTGGATAAAGAATTTAAATCTAGAGATATGACACTGTTTCGCGTTTTATAAGACATATGTTTCTGTTAATTTGGTGTCGTCATATAAGACATCCGAATTTATTATTATTTATATATATGTAAATATTTCATACATGAGACGTTATGATAACATGTCCTTATAAGGACTACAAATACTGTGTGAGAATTGATATAGCCGTCAGTGAGCTGGGATAGTCTCCTTAATATTCAGTGTTAGAAGTTTCTATTTGGTTCATTAAAAACCATAAAAAATAAAAATGATTTAAATATATTCACAAAAAAAAACAAATCATTACAATTCACAAAGCCACGTTTGCTAAATCTATACTCGAAGTAAAACTGCATTAATTCAACTTTGTTAGAACTATTGGGTTTCTTACTTTAATTCCTTTTATTAATGCGTTTACCTATAAATATAATTACCTTTTCTTAACTGCTGCTGGCTACGAGTTCTACGAGCTACAGACACGCTACGGAAACTTGTAGACCTCTACGATATCTCTACATTGTCTTTACGAAGGTAATTCTTTTATAAAACTGCAAAATAGCTTTTTTTGTAGAAATGTTTAATTACCAGCTAAAAACTTAGCACTTAGCGATATGTACATACTTGCTTTGGTATTGGCACATTATATTTAGTTGTCTCTAAAGAGAAGATTCATACCTCTGACGCCATCTTAGTAGGACATAACTAGCAATGTGTAAACTTCATCCTTCGCGGCTCTCTGATAGGTAACCAACAGTAGCAAATGTTAATAGCGTTTCTGTGTTTTGATAAGAAGTTAGATAGCCTTGTTATCTTTGTATAACCGATTTCAAACTTTCTTTGAGGTTTTAAAGGCGGTTTGAAACCGTTAGACAACGGATTGACCATAATGTCATATATCCGCTAACCTGTCTTGGAGTAGTATATTAGATTTTGAATAAAAACTCTTGTACATCAGCGGAAAATGGGGATCCAATATTAATAAAAAATTTCTGGTCAAATATCACAATAATAAATAGCTTCATCAATATATACATACATGTAAACATGGGTTATACACCACCATGGGTTATAACCCACATACTTGCTATAAATGTA
The DNA here is from genome assembly GCA_018249975.1 of Passova gellias. Lineage (NCBI taxonomy): Eukaryota > Metazoa > Arthropoda > Insecta > Lepidoptera > Hesperiidae > Passova > Passova gellias. The sequence goes on from DWUN01000454.1 coordinate 1,405, forward strand.
ACTCTAAATTAATATAACTAATGACTTCGAAACTTTCGCTGCTTTTACTCATCACAGAGCTAAGGAGCTCAAAAGTCTATTGTTAAAAATCCTGAAATCCGTACCATAGTTATTAAATAACAAAAAACAGTGTAAAATATTTTATACATTGTAGGTCATATCATCACTCACTCGCAATTCGGCCACGCTTATCCGACGCGAGCCGCTTATGACACGCTTAAATAAACAAATCCCGAAGCATTTCAAATCCTACTTAAATCCATTTCATTCCTAGCAGAATTAAATTATATTTCGCACATAGTAAATAGATAAATACACTGATACCGGTCAGAATATTATGCTACATATTCTCGTAAATGAAATCGGTCTTAGTGTAGAGCTTTATAGAAGTGTTTAAGGTTTTGCTATAAAAAGAATCATTTACATTTAATGCATAATGTTATGTTATATAAAAAGTATCTAATCGACAGTAATTCCATTTGTAACCAGAATAACAGCGTATTAAACAAATTATACTATACTATATAAACAAATTATACTAGCAATATCAATGGCATTAACATCAAAAAAACAAGACAAATATTAAACAAGGTTTGTTTAGGCGAGTTGGTCCAGAAATAAAATTATATTGTGAACGGCGAACTATTCATAATAACAGGAATCGTGCGAGTATATCATATAACGTGAGTGCGCCCTCGTCCGAGTACGAGCCACGAACGCGTCCGAAGCCTGTAGGGGCGCGCCGTAACAGCCGTCCACTTCCGCTTTATTAAATTTCTTCGCAAATACACTTTTATTGTCGACGGCCAACGATCTTTGTAAAGGACATCATTGTCTTCGCCCGACGTTTGTATCGTATGCAAATAGCCTCACAAATGGGGATGGCCCTTAGTACGTTTTATGATTTTTATAGAGTTATAAGCAGACAAAATGGTACAACTATCTCAAAGCTTCGCACAGGGGTTGCTCCATGATATAGGAATGACAAGGCGTAAGTAAATTATTCTGTTATTATTGTTCAAGTCTTAATAGTTTATTGATGTCGCAAAAATAGTGTTTTTACTAAAAATCTTTACGTGATTGTCATCAAATAATGAAGCATATAATAAGCAGACTGCTTAGTTGGACTTATCACGACCGATTTGTTACATTAGACTCATTCGAGAGCACATCATAAAATTTCAAGTCACGTTCGTAACTCGCTAAAAAGCAAACATTGTAATACATCGAGTTTGCCGAGCGATGCCTCTTTGCGTCGCGTCGACTTATGGCTTCCTAATGAAGTTGTCGCGAGGCCATGCATGTGTGAGTGCCGCACGTAATGATGACGTCTCTTGTTCGTGTAGTGGAGCAGAAACTCGCCAGGGTGCAGGTTAACAAGTTTTAACCTAAAAGTCTTAGCGATCCATAATTATTTGCGCGCGATTTCTTTCGATAACGCAGCCATAAATTTCTCATAGGGCTGCGTATTGGATGACTGATAAATAAGTGTTTATCCCTGTAATTTGAGAAATTAATAACTTTTCTTAATCGATACAGTTGATTCATAACTATATTAACTGGTAACTAATCACAACATATAACATAAAATGTTATGTTTTAAATTAATCAAAGTAATGTGGAACTTACAGGACTCACAATTAAGCTCAGCAGTACTTATACTAAGTGAGTGATCAAATCAAACCATCACGGCACAGTATCATTAGGGTAATATCCGTCGGTTCAACGTTTATCTAGTTCTCAACGGGCTTAAACCGGACTGTCACGCGAGTAAGCAGTCACTCGAATAACGACCACACCCCATGTTTTCTACATCATAGAACAATATTATTATTTCTGAGATGAGTATTTTGATTATGGTAATGACTTAAATATAAGCGAATGAAGAAGCAATAAATTATGACAGGACAACCCTACATTTCGCCAGCACTCAGGCTGGCTGGATGTTCGTCTCGAACAAATTGCCGTGATGCCCCCGCCATATTAAGTTAACGTCTACCCGCCCTCTCTTGTTCTTCACTCCAACTTACCAAGTTTACTACACCATCGTCATTTGCGTAAGTTCACAGTAAAGATAATTAACACCGTTAATTACATTAAAGTGCAATTAACTCTTTCAGGTCGTTGTTGAAGTTTATTTGGCAGACATTTCTATTTCAGTTAGTAATAATTTATTGGAAAAATTGATAGAGAGGTCTACATTTTTCATGACTACTTGCAGGTAAGGGCGTATAAATGCCAGCGCGTCAGCCGGGCAAGTTAGGGTGGTGCGAGTAGGGGTGAGGAGGCGAAATAGAACAATGGCCACCATGACATTTAGCATGGAAGCGATTGTCACGGTCCGTTAGAACGTCGAACCAGCGGGCGTACAACCGCTATCTACACGCCGTCTCAAATATAAACCATCATTTTTTATCTGTGTAGAAATTTCATAACGTACTTATAACGCGGTAGAATACAAATCTGCTGTGCGTGGTTGAATTGATCAAATAAATAAGGTAAATGCGCAAAATCCGGTGAACAAGAGTGTTTATGTAATAACGCTTAAGTCATAAGGAACGGCATGAATATGTGAGCGCAACATAAACTGTTTAAATATTTTAAGCACATCTCCGTGCAAAAGCAAAGCGGAAAAGTTTATTGGAAGAATAAATTGGGACTAAAAAGCAGGGAGCGTTAGCTGGAGTTTTTCTCGAGGGTGGAAAAAACAAATTGTTGCTAGATGGTAAGTAACGCGGAGAACGTGCCGCAACGAGTCGTATTACTTCATTTTACTACGTTCTGCAGGTGAAGCCAACTCAGCCTACCGTTTCCTGCAAAGTCCTGATAAAATCCCCTTTTTATTTCCGACTTAATCAATTCTTATAAAATCTTCATAGATGGCGCATCAAAGCAGGCAGCACAGAGAAAAACCTCATTATTGGCGTTTCTTCAAATGAAATACATTTTCGCATTTCATATAATATAATATTTTATAAACATCCCATCGGTGTGATAATCACCGATAATTGTAGCTATAATGTTTCCTGGAACATAGTCTGTATATGTAGGTTTGTACAATTAAAACAAACTATTTTCAAGGAAATGGTAAATAAAGAAGGATGAAAAAGTAATGACAAATGCTTCTATGAATCAAGTTAGTATATTTTTGGTGCTCAGCTCTCAGTTGCTAGCACTGTTCTTTTGGCACGCGCGCTGTTGCTGACTCATGAGCCTAAGCTTCTATTGTTCCCGTGTCGCCAAACACCTGTGCTACTATCCCATACCGCTACAGGAAATTGTTTCAGATTGTTCACTCTAAGCAAAAGGTAAACTAATCCAAATAACAACGTAACTTAACTATTTCAATGAACTTCGTTACAAATATTATTAGTGATATGAGTTAAATTGCTTCATGCACTTTGTACTTCATTAAATATGGTTTATAATTATTGTAATTAAGAGTTAATGAGGACATTCAAAAATTACATTATCTGTTTAGTAGTATCCCGTAAATATGTCAACTTATTACAAATTATTGAAGTCTACACAAAGAACTCTAAATTCCAATTTATACATCGCTAAATCCCTCAACGGGAATATCACTGTTTAGATTTGACGAGAACGTTTTAATCTGTTATAATTCATTTACACACAATAACCGGTACGGCGATGCTGAGATAATCGTCTATATTATCCCCGTCATCCCTTTAGAGCAGCCTTATCTACAGTAAATACGAAACCAACTCATTTAAATCGTTGTTCATTCTGCATCTAATGACATCTGACCGCGTTTAAGAATACGCTGATTTCTGCGATATTACAGTGATTCATAATGAACAAATTAAAAGAATTTCCTAAACGTTAAAATGTACAGGGTTTATCTTATTCGCATAGTATAACTATTATTACTGAGTTAAAATATTCCATCCTGTTTTCTAAAAACTTATGTATAACAATGTGTATTTTATTTTTGCAAACGGTTTACACTCATAACGCAATTGTCAACTGACTCGTAGAATATTTATAGCATGCACTGTAGAATTTGGTTTATACACTAAACAACGTTCAGGTCCGGTGGCTGGCTTCAGAAATGAGAGCTCCGATGTAGCTGACAGCGACTGAGATAATCGCCTGCATTGTTCCAACCCGTAATCCTTTTACAGGAGCGTTATCTCCGATAATCGTGGTGTAAACCAACTTTATTAAATTCCTTTATTATCTCTGTTTTATGTATATTGATTATCACGTACTTATATAATATATTTTCACTGCGATGTTGTAATGGTTTTAATTTTGTACGGTTTCAGTGTAAGTACTATTAAAAACGGTAAAAAAATTAAACTGTTATTTCGTCACCACGATTCAAAGTTTCTTTTCAAAGAACCGGTGGAAGGACGGAAGCCATACTAAACGGCAAACATTCAAAGCTGTTAAAAAGTTCTGTTACGAGTACCTCAACCCTTACAAAGTACAAAAACAAATTTATTAACTGACGACATTGAGCAATTTGTTTGTGTTATGAAACACTTCTTAAAATTATTTACTGTTAAAAAGGTTACGTAATATCAATAGACATTCAAAACTGAATTCCCTAGCCGCTAAAAATTAATAAAGTTGAAACCAGGTTAGATCAGTATTTTATACGTTCATTTGAGGGGCGAAACAGCGGGCAGCCCGCATTGGTATTGTCCGTGCCACCCCAAAGAATGTGACCGTGTCATTAGTGAGTGGAAAAACGCAATAAAAGTCTGCCTGAACACGCCATTAGCTGCAAGTGGTTTAGTTTCCGTAATATCCTACTTCCCGGGTCATCTCCGAGTGATCGAGCGGTTTGTGCTCGGTATAAAAGGTTAATGCTTACGTCTTTCGCTTTCCGTCTAACTGACCTCAAACTGGTTACGTCATCTGGTATAAACCTGGACTGTAGGCTAAGTAGCACTCGGATTTAACTACGATATGGGTTGTGTTATGTTTCATATTAGATTTTATTTTGACTTTAATACGGTAAAAGAACTTAACCTGAGGTTTAAGTTACTAGAGGTTTTGATACATTTGTCGTTTCAATTTAATTTAAAACGTATTTTATGGCCCCAAGTCCGTATTACCTACTGATCAATTCCCAATTCTATCACTCAATCGTATAAAAACACTTATTCTAAATCGTATCTGATACAATATAAAGTGGGTAATGAAATAGAGTAGGCAGTTTAAAAGGCATCGTGAATTTTAAATCGAAAACGGATCTAGGAATCGCGGAAAACATACATAGAGCGATAGGGAACGAAAGAAGTTGGCCAACACGCCGCGGGCGCCTGTCCTTGCACCAACTTTGCGTGCTCGATGTTCGCTGATTCGCTCGCACCGTACCAACTGTTACCACGCCGTTGGCCGTATACAAGTTCCTGCAACTTCGTTTTATTTCACACCCAATTTCTCTTCAACTGTAATGTAACGTAGATCCGATAATACTCGGAATATTGCCGGCCATTGTATTTCGTATCGCTTTGAAATTCCAAGTAGTGCTGGACTGGAAAGCGAACGATTTGATACATTTGGAGAATTTGTATTTATGTTCATTTGAACTGAATGTCCATCGTTCTTAAAGTGGATACAGCGATGTAAAGGCAGTAATTCTTATAGCGTAGAATTTAAATAAAAATTCTTGTCATAAGGATAAAATATAAGGTGTGATACCGGCTTTAACGCAAAACCGCGTTTTACATCCAAAAAGCTCTTAAACTGGTAAAATCCAATTTTGCTATTTCGTTCGCAGTGTCATCGCGTAAAATAAAAATGCCTACACAACAGTCACCCTCTGTTAGTATTGTGAATAGGGTGGCGGCCGCTATAAAAATTTTAATAGCTCGTGGTATGTATATAAATTAATATAACATCGAGATAACTGAAATAAAAATTAATGAATACATGTTGAAATAATTGACAGTAATTCTTGGCAGTTGAGATAATTATAGCAACATTCTTGCAGACACTTTTAAGTTTTTCTGAATAAATATTAACAGATAATGCTTCCTATAAAAAGAACACTTACGGTTACATATTATTCAAAATTGTAGCTGAAAGAAGATGGTTTCGCTTTATTTCTTAGTAAAATATAGACGATACAAATTACGATAGCGATATCGACATCTTAATATAATAAACCGTAACAAATGCTAGTGACCATTATGTTCTATAACACATCGGCCACTAACATATTGGTCGATAACGATTCTATAGTAGCGGGTATTCAATTTGGCTGGAATAGTTTGATGCTCGCAAACTTTTTCTTTCTTCGTGGTGTAAACGAGTGAGAGGGAATAAAACAAAACAACTGTCATCAGCGTCAGCTCCACTCCAACACTATTGTGTCATGTGCCTATTGATTTTGTATGGGAAATGGGTTGACAGTACATTCAGTATTCTTTCTTTATCCGTATTCTTCTTTCATTGCTTTCGCAATGGATCATTGAACAGTTATACGAAAGTATATTACTACAAAAAATACGGAGGTAATAGCCAAAAACGATAAAGGCAACTCTTTTCAAAACTTCATGCTAAAAATAAAGTTGTCACTTGACAGAAGCTTATGGAAATTAGCAAACACTCCTAGTTAAATATCGATTACATTGTTCAATTTGTTACTCGCGTATAACGAAATAAATAAAACAGAAAGAACCTACTAGAATAGTATCTATGAGTCGCTCTTTACGAATGAACAGCTGTTAATAAAATAAAAATTCACATTAACATTAAAACGGTACAAGGCTATAAATAATAAATGTATGCGCAGTCGTGATTACAAGCGCACTTCCGCAGCCGAAAAATAAAACAATAAAATGTAGTTGTAATTGAACGGTTAAACGTAGACCGACTGTAAAAAGGTTAAAATGAAAGTTTAATCATACCATGCACTTTTTGCTGGACATAATGAAGTTTAAAATCTAGAGAAGTCGGTACAAAACCTAGCACGAGGTTGCTTGATAAATGATGCGGTGGTCCAATGAATCTCCATCAACGCTTTGTGGAGCTGCAATTTGAAAAATAACAATTTCATCCGCTTTCGTATTTTATGATCTTTTACACATTAATGTTTAGCTACAATTTACTCGCGATAAAAGCAAAATAGGGAGCTATTATGAAATAATGGATCCGCTTAAGCAATTTAAGAATCGCTTAAGTAAGTTCTCTGTTATCAAAGTAATATAACGTTCATCATCATGGAACGTTACATTTTATAACGTCAAATATTCGTCCTTACGTTCTAGAGTACGGCGCGATACATTATGATGACATTTGTTCTTGTTACTAGTGCATATATGTATATGAATTACCTAATTAATGAATCAGAGGCATTTGAATGTATGAATCAACAGCACACAGATCTATTGTCTTTTTAAAAAATGTACACTGGAATTGTATAAAAAATATATGTCTATAAAACGGAAGTTCCACTTAATTTTTTATAAACCATTTTACACTACAATAGATTGCATGTGCTAAATCGATTCTCCCATTTTTCACGATAAAATGTACTTAAAAATATTTGGACATAGAATGTGTCGTGCATAGCAACAAGGTTATTGTGTGGGAACTTTGAACCCGGCGATGATAAATGTGCTCGCGGCAACAGACTGCGGATGCTTGCATGCAGCTTATCAAGAGCGTATACATGTGAGCTTGTTTAATATCATAATATATCTGTAGTAGTGCCGGTTCAAAGTTTTTGGGATATATTTAAAATACCAACCGCAGCTTTTAAGAACGATATTGTTGCAGCGTGTCAATATTTGTTGTATAATATCAGACACTTTAAATTCTTGAACTTAATAAATAAAATTTAAAAAACGTGTATGGTACACGTAAGTAATAATATAGGTAATATGTTCTATTTTATCGATTCTATTATCGAAATATAATTTATCGATATGGCAGTTTCACGAGCTGAATATTTGCTCGATAATGTTATTCCTTAATTTTCTTGCTAATGTTATTTCTTACACCACAAAAAACATAACGTCGTTAAACCTACAGCCACATCTACGTTCTAAACAACTATGCCCTTAAATGGAGCCTACAAATTTATTCTCTGTCCGTATTGACATAAAACAACTAGCAACTCGCTCGGTATAACGAGGCACGTGAGCGCTCGCACGCGTGTTTGCCGCCGCTGTTGACGGCCACGACAACCGCGCGGCTGCCCGGCGATATTGCGAGCGTCACTCGTGACCCTGTTTGCACAACAGTTTCACTGTTTGTACCTACACACTAATCAATTTCCACGAAAATTGGTACCTTCCCACTAGCGGTTACTTTGTGAAAAGCTAAATCGAAAATCTTTCCACATTAAAATCCCATCAAAACTATATTAGGAAAGTGGCACTATTCTAAATTATTACGAACGCGAACAGATCGAACATAAAACTCAGATATTCTACATAAAAGTTGAAAATCAAATAAAGTTCACCGGCTGTCGTGGTGCAATTGGAAAGTGCTCCAGAACACGCTAGATACCGTCACCCACACAAGATATCTCCGAAATGCACGCGACGGACCATCGAATATTGTCAACCTTTTTGTTCTGTTTATTTAGTTAAACGCGTCAAAATTTACACAATAGTAGTAGGATGCGACTTTATTACCATGCGTTAGAAGGCACGTTCCATGGTCGGCCCACGTTAAATTTCGTCGGAAACGAGTTGTCGGATAGTTAACAGTGTCTGTAACAATAAGCTTTAGAGTCATGTGAACAAGTATGTAGTTACACAGCGACATACATATGACATATATAGTAACTAAAAGTGAATATTGGAGCAGATTGTGTTGATCTCCGTATTAAGATTGAAGATACTCGAGTTGCAGGACAAATAGCCAGAACGAATGTAGCGACCCCGTCTCGTTTCATCAGTGCTAAACCCACCCAAACCGTCCTATCGTGAACTCAATTGTGTTTCTGAACGCTGCGGTGCACGTTAAAATATCTTAAAATAAAATTTCACATAGCGTCGGTCAGTAAGTCTTCCAATCAAAATATTTTTATGGTCAGATTTTTCCTTCATGAAACGTGGACAGAAACGAGATATGAAAAGGTTTACCGGTCGAAACAATAGAGGGATATACGAGAATACCGGAATAACAGCACAAACGCACAACTAGGAATCTAATCCCGAGCGGGTTGGGGAGAGCACGCGCCTTCCACCTAGCATGGATAATTTACAATTTGCGTTCATATTCAGACTGGCAACTCGCAATTGCTTTATCTGCTACCAAATATACGGATGTAGCGTTTTCTACGAAAAAATCTTCCCCCAATATAATATAACATTTCTCTCTTGTAAGTCTACATTTCACATTTATTTAAGCGATTATGTGAATTGGCATCGGAACATGGAATCGATGAGATTACATTTTAATCTTCGATGAATGTCGTCTCAAATACGACGAATGAATTGGGCAATTCAAATGTAAATATGAGTGAGCTGCGTTGTGGAATTAATATTTTGATTGGATTAATCTATTAACACAATATCCGATTTCACTACAGCTCCACTCGCAGTATTGGTGGAAATCATTTACATTGTAGACGTGCGATTGTCTAAAAATACCATCATAATTATTGACGTAGTCACTTGTACATATAAATTATTTTCAATAAATATTTACACTATTATCTATAAGAAAATGCCATACAAATATCTAAAACTAGCGAAAGTTCGTATTTATTTTAATTCTATTGAAATAGCTATTGGGGACCAGCAGCCAACGTACTGTTAAGTGCTACAGAGTGCATGGCTCATAGCCATATGTATCCAATCTTATATAGATCTGAAATTTTTCCTAACTACAATCCCAGATTTGCATTGACACAGAACTCGACTGATTAATGTTAAATCACTTTAATACTTTAGAGAACGCAATAGTATATGGTAAATATCTACGACTTGGATACATTTTAAGTAACCGTTCCTTCTAAGATGCTATCTGCTTTTTCTTGCCGCCGATTTTAAAACAGAATGTGCGTGACGCGCGAAGTTATGTTAATAGAAGTATGTTGAGTACTGAGAATATCTGGACATCCACCGGTCACAGTTAATTTCGTTTTTATAACACCACAAACCCGAATGATCTGTTTACTAGCGGGTCAGTAATAAAAAAAGGGGCCGTGGAGGCCATTACATGGCGAGTAGTCGCGCCGCCCGGCGTCGCCCCCTATCGGGTTACAAGTGAAATGGAGCACAGGGGGCGGCAGCGGATAACGGCCGATACCTATAGCTGTTGATAAAATACATCAAGCCAATTATAGCATATGCCCGGACCTTTTAACAAGCACAATCGTTTTTACTTAAACTGAATCAATGATCACTGCGTTTTTACTTGTAGCTCTAGCTTACTTTGAATATAAAAGTGATTGTACTCTTTTTAAACGTATTAATCAATTTGTTTATTTGAAAATGTCCATATTTCATTCTTTTTCGAGTGCTATAATATGTACATTAATCCTCAGACTATCAATTTATGCTTATAGCTAAAGTGAATTTGATTGCACTGATGTAAATGGTTTGAAAGATTTTGAGTTAACAGATACCTATCTCTTTTAAGGTACATCTTTTATCATATCTGCGCTTTTACCATCCATCATATTCTGACATGTTTTCCGACTCCTATTTATTGACTATCGCACTGAGTGATCGCATTCATTATTCTGATTATAAAAACATTCTGTAACTTGATTCCTTTTAACAATAACCTCAACATCGTGCTATAAATCATTTTATACCATTTAAAAAATGTAATATAAGTACTTTAGTAAAATACGAATATCATTTATCGTACAACATCACACAAATGCAGATACAGCTGGTAGCCTTATCACTAAGGAAGCGATCTCTTCCAGGTAACCGATTCGACTCACATACAGAAATGTACATTACACAGACTATGTAGGTACTTACTGAGCTGAATAACTTGCATTAAAATCACGGATCGATGTCTGGCCATACATACTTTATCTATCTATATAGAATATGCTATCTAACAATCAAAATTTGATCAAACCTAGCAGCATTTAATCCTTGGGGAGCGGATTTGTACGCATGCATGCCAATGGGCCGCATTTGGTCGCTGTGCCGCTGACACATCCATTATGGTGACATTTTCCCGCCCTTTTTCTTGTCACTTTTGACAGCTTTGAAAATGACTCCTCCGTGCTGTTTTAACCTTATATTAGATTTAGATGCCGATGATATAGAAAACAAAAAATCTTCACTTTCTTATACAAAATAACAATAGCTTCTATAAATGTCTCAAAAGCTTAAGAACCAGATTAACAAGAAATAACTTCTCTTATTGCTTGAAAAATATGACCTTTATCATTTTACACGGAAGCAGAAAATGAGTAATGTTATACGATGCGCCATATTCTGCGATGAATTCAAGCGGTAATTGCTTTGGATTTAAAACTACATATTTGATTACATATGGTTTATGTAGTTATTTTATAGTTATATTGTAAAAGTACTATTGATATTCTTACCTACTATTTTAAATAGACATAAGAGCCCTTTGAGAGTTTCAGTTAACTAAATTCTATATTGCGTGAGGACCTAGACTGCTCAGAACGTATCGTGGGCCAATCTTAGACAAAAGTAAATATTTCAGACAAAACCGCTGCATGGAAAAATTTAGACAGTCTTACTTCAACTCTTTTAGAGTTAAAGTAAAGATCATGAGAAAATTATATTGAATTTTCCAAAATGATAATTACTGCGAATTTTTCAGAAAACTCTGTTTTGAGATACAAAATTATGGAATTGTTCTTACAGAGCTTTTGAAAATAAAATAAAAGTATAGTCAATAAACGTAAAAATAGTGGTTTTAGCATAACATGCTACGTTTCTAACAAACCTCGAAGACCAAGTATCTTAATTAACATTTTTTACGTGCTCTGCTATCTCGAGGGCTTGATTAATTGCCCAATCAATGCCATCTATTGGCTTCTCTTGTCACTTACTCGCAATCACTCACTGACAGGCGCGTGGTGTGGACGTATCACCGTAAATACTTGCCGGGTTATTTATGGTGCTAATATTCACATCCTTTAGCTTATAAAATGAACCTTTTAAGTTTATTGATAACAGTAAGCTAAAGATACAAAAATTTGAAAAATTTACTAAAACCTAACATATGTTTTCCTTTACTTTGTTACAGACATTACGAGTAACTCGTAAGAATGAATAGATATTGTTAATGTATCTCTTTTTATTTTCAGGTAAATATGATTTCTGTGAAGCGCGATGAAGGTAATTATACATTACAAAAGTAATGTTTAGCATAAACGGTTTAGTTTTCACAATTAATATGGTAATCGAAAGTTAAGTTAGGCACTTATTTTGGACGCAAAATGTTAGAGTATGAAGAAGTTTCGACATGTTGCGTCGTCCCCGTCCCCCCCCCTTTGTCACGTCCATCACAGGATTAAAATTCCCGCGAAAATTAATTTCCGAAAACAACGCCGCGCTTTACAGAGACGCGCAACGCCAATGAACGGTCCGTAATAAATGTCATTAGAGCACGTGACGTCAGTCAGGGAACATGGCTGCCGACTCTCCGCATCCAATTATGTCTCAAAACTGCCGGACATAAATTTCAATAACACAATTTGTCACAATTTGCGTTACCGCTGAAACGGCCGCCTGTTCTTTGTTTTTTTGGACTGCGGTTAGCAATATTATAATGATTTTTCCATTTCATCCCTCATGACGAGTTTACGAATTACCTTCAATTCTATCTATTGAAATAACGTAAACAAGTACGAATAATTGTCATGATACATTACTTCATGATATTACAATATTAATATATCGCGATAAATGCTTATTACTGATCTATAAGAACCCAAATTCAAATTGTTTTATTCATTATAAAATATGTACATACACTCAATAAAGGTCATGTTTTAGTCATCTAACATTCGGACTAAGCAATTAAATATTGAATATCCATAATATTTCAAATTTACCGCAATAAACTCTGCAAACATTCGATGGAGTCAGATTGAAAGAAAACTTATTACAATAAAAATGTAAAAGGAATGTATTCCTTTTAAAAACTACAATACGCTGCGAAAGAATGTAAAATTACTACTTTTTTAGCGTTGCGCGAAACTTTGCAAAGAATGTGTTGTGGAACCTACTTGACACACTTTGCTACTACAATGACACTATTACAATAAATACTCTGCATTTTTACAATAGTGTTTCTCCTATTGAAGCCCATGAATCGTAGCAATAGAAAAGCATTTATGTATTAATGCCCAGAAAAAACCTTATTTTAACATTATACATCCATATTTGAAATATGCTCCTAGTTCCTAAAAAAGCAAAACTTCATACTTACTAGGTCGTCGCAGTAGTAATAATAGACTCATAGGTTTATTGTTATATAACCAACGGATTTGTTTGTACAATCGGAAGATCAAGGGACTGTTTAAATCACGTACCGAAAACGTTAACAGATACAAGCCCGCGGCCTTTCCCTACCACAAAAGCTTAATAAAGCCAAGAATTAATCGTCAATGAAAATTTCCGCCGAACCGTGAAATTACAATTTAAACGTCTCCTCTTCATGTGACGTAAATATGAAGTTACACGCGCGTTTCTGGTTACTGTGTTATTATTAATCCTTATTTATGTATGCCTGTCACTATCACAAACCACATTGTAATTATTATCTGCCTCATGACTGAATTTGCTTAGTATTATAACATTAAATAAACATGAGAGGTCGTAAATTAGAAAAAAACGAAAATCATTATGATTATGGAAAAAGCTACTTTATTTAAATAGGTATGTTTTTCTCTCACTTAGGCTGGCAGCTCACTGGCGCTCGTCAACCGCAAGCGTCTATCCGATGCTGCCCCAAGGCTGCTCAGCTAATATGTCCTAGATCATACTATACCATGCAATTTTATTTCTTTGTGTATATGCTTAATGTAGTAAACAATTCTTAAGTACCAGTGCGTACGTAGATACCACTATTCAATTAACTGTTTACATGTATTTATATATACCTACCTATATTAGTATCATATAACAGTGAACTGCTAGAATCGCTAAGCGTAGACAGGCGAGAAGCCACTATTCGACTCACTTGCGTGTGAAGCCCCATCGAATACCTTCAGTCTATACTGAGTCACACCTGTATTATCGAACGTAATAGGCTTACTATAGAAAACAATAATGCGTCACCTACACTTTACCATACAATAAGCTGTGTTGGATTTAGGTAGAAATAAAAGATATGCTTTCTACACGTGAATCGTTGACTTATTATAACAATACAGTCATTGCTCATTAGATGTCATATGTTTGTATAGGACGACTAAAGAGTTATTATAAAACGAAAAGTAACAACAAAAAATATATGTGAGGAAATATTCAGCTCTGTAACATAATTATGTCCGCGGTATCTTTCCACAGCAATGTAAAACGCAACTTATAATAGGCATGTGATGCATTATCATATTATTTATCTGCGCCGCCCGGAGATAGCGTTTATAACCGCCCGCCCGGCAACGTGGCCGCCCATACAGATCGCTCGCTCGCGCCGCGCCGCTTGGCGTTCGCTCGCTTCACTCCGGTCCCGGTCACACTTCGCCCCGACGCCGTAGGCCGCGGTCGCACACGCTCCAACATGGAATCCTTAAATCAACCATTCCATTAATTGTACATCTCGCGGCAATAAAACGCGCACGTTTTATTACTCCACGCCTTTTATTCTCTTTTTTATTTCGCGTCTCTTAATGCAATTGCAGTCGAGCAACGCGAACAATATTATTTTCTATTCTAAGTTGTTTCATTTTGGTTTTTATTGGTTTTGTGCGTAAGTGAAAATGGAGGCGCACAACGATATGGTGAGTTCGGTTTTAAGTTTTTTTTTTTTGTTTTGCTTTTACCTGAAATATTTTATTTTATTTGTTTATTCAAAATATTTAGCTCAAGACCTTAAGCGACACACGAAACAATACCCTTTGGTATAGTTGCTTGCTAGTCGAACCATTTGCCACTCACGCGCATCGTGAAGCAATCATCATCTATTAGATCGTTCATAGCGCCACATCTCAACGTTCAATAAAGTTCCATAAATAGGTACCGGCTTCAATCAAACATCGTCGTCGTACATAAATTTGGGTCTGCATACTCGCCAATGTGTAATAAATTCGACACAATTAAAGTCGCGACCACAGACTTCTATCTTCCAGAAAATTTTGTTTTCAATATGAAATTTAATTTACCGTCGGTTACCTACTGTGTGTAGCTACACTTTACTTTTCCCTTTTACTCAAGCCGTTCATTGTTTTTTTACCATTATATTGATTAACCACCCTTCACTAGGCTGATAGCTGGTGATAAGATAGTCATATCTTATATAGGTTCGCTCCTCGTGTACCGGCTACGATGTTCTTCAGTTATCACTGTACAGACGAACTGATATATTTAAGTCATCATCTACATCCCTTTTTACGTCCCACAGCTCTCTCTCTGAGTCTGAGTCTGAGTGAGGTCTCTGAGATGATTATAACTTCAGTATTTAAATTGAAGTTTCTAATGACCTAAATATACCATTTGATTGGTTATCCAAATTGACAATAACTATCGTGTTACAATTCTTTCAAATTACAAATAATGCGTAAGTTAAAATATATAATCAAGATTCACTTTAATACCATTGTTTGAATAGTTCGCTATTATTGCAATGGCAAGCTCCGAGTTTTGTTTTATAAACAAAACTCCATTGTGCAATTTACATCTTAGCGTTGGAGCAGCTCGTAAGAGGCCAACTTTCAGTTATTCTTTGATTTATGATGAAATCTGATTGTAATAACACATTATATGTAGCAGTGACTGTACCGATATCGATTTTTTTAAATAAAAATATATGTACAAGAGGGATAAATAATAATCTAAGAAAAACCAAAATGTGATACAAAAAGCACATAGTGGTAATGTTTAGGTCATAATATTTTCTGTTTTTACATACGAGTATACTCGTATGTAGATGCTCTATTCGTAATTCTTCCACGACGTAATTACGTTGTGGAAGAATGAATCACGCACGAAATTACGAATAGAAAGAAAAATTTTAATTAATACTTTTGCAAATATAACTGAAAAAAATATACTCGTCGAATATATTTTATTAAATGGCAAAAATGTTTAATAGTTGTGATATTAATTATTATTTCATATAAAATTAGAAAGTAAATTTTAGATGACGTGTGGTCTAAATATTATACAATTATTAATGTAACAAAGCTTCCATCAGAAAATGAAGAAAATCTTACATAAAATAAATAAAGTAAACGTATTAATTGACAAAATATTGTAAATATACTAAATGATACACACACTAGTGTAGTGTGCACGACTGAACCAAGAATGTCTTGGACAATTAAGAACAGAGTCGGAGCTAACTGGCCAATTATCTGTAGTGGTTCAAAACTACGCTTCCTGTTAGGAAAGTTACTAGCCCGCCGTGTTACACTGTCATCCGATATTAGCGATATCACTTCAGGGACGTGAACAGTATGTGAATGGAGGAAAATGGACGAAGAAATTACGTGGGAATCAGAATTGAGTATCAAATGTCTATTATTCCTTATACTTCACATTTATAGGACAAAACATAAGAAAAAAAATATTATTTCTCAACGTTTGTCTCAGACCATTTATATGTAAGTAGTTGCACTAGGTTCTTTAGCGCTACCGTCCCTAGCTGATTATCTCTTAGTAATCAATTTTCATAAGCGTTCATTGCCTTCGAACGTAACTTTAACCGTCCATTGTAATATCATTAAGCAACAGTCGATAGACCTTGTTGGAGGATTTTACCTTCCATAGAGTAATAGGCCCATTATCTGTCTCTGTACTTAACCATTTTACGAAATGAACAATCAATTATAAATATGAATTAGTCTCCCACTCTGAGTCCGAATCCAACTCTTAGCTATACGATATAAAATTGGTTTTATTACATTCATATTTTATATTTAACACCTTAAATGGCATTTGCCACTCACAATTTGTTGTTGAAAATAATTTCATCGTAGTTCACATATAATTATTGCTTTACACTACATACGTACTGTTCAGTCCTACTGCTCCTATATATCTCAAAAGCCTTTCGAATATATCTTCGAGGCGCATCATCCCTTTCCTCGCTCTTCTTATATACTTTGCCTTCTTGCTTCGGTTCGTTTTACTTCTTTTATGAAAAAGTCATCTCCACTATTGCCGTTCGCTTTTGGAACTCTCTCCCTGACAATATACATTACGCTCAATTCTTCCACTCTTTTCAAATCGTTGTACAAATCATTATTTGATTAGCCGTACACGCTAATTATTCCCTTTGTCGTATAGTTGGTAAAATGATATCGATTGATATCAATTGATATAATTTACTGTCCATTGGTCAAATTGTTAGTAAAGCTGCCTGACTGAATCAGCGGATTGCAGGCACGATTTACGTTTAGGACAAATATTTATCTGATGTGTGTGTTTCAGCTATACTCGTATGGTTAGTAAAATATATTCTCTATTTAATTTGAATTACATGGCAAAGTATGAAGCTGTTTCAAGTTATTATTAAATACTACTATGCTATCTATCGCTACATTTTCATTTCTTCTACTGGCAGTTTGTCTGGATAGCTTCCATAGCGATCAGGGATCCTGTGTAACCGACCGACACTTTCTGATTTTCATTTAATTATTTTTTTCCTCGTATACACACAAAAATTTGCACCTCTTTAAGTTAATAAAACGACAGTGCCGCAAAATAAGTTAGCTGCACTTTTTCTCACAGGGAAAAGTATTTTTACGCACGTTCACGATTCTATCAAGAATACTGATGAAGAAAACTTAAAAGTCTGGAACATTCACTGACTTACTCCGACGAGTTATAGTGGCTATTATCTTGATTTATTAACTGGTTACTAAGTACCTGCTGGTTTACATAATATTGTTCTATTTTAAGTAGTAATAAATTTCATAACATGCGCTATTTTTTTAAAGAAGTGTTGATATTCATGAATTGAACTTTTACCGACTTTATCTTTCCCAGTCTTTGCCTTCAACATAATATAAAGTATATTTTGTATTAAAGCAGTATTCCCATGAAGATTCTGATTAACGTCAGACTACGAAAGTCAGATAAATAGAAGAGTTGTTCAGCAGTACCGATCACGTTCGCGGCTGACAGTGCCAATGCACATTTGGTTATAACAGAACAGCCATTTTTCATACGCTTTCAACGAATCGCCGTCACATTCATCACGCTCTCGCATGTCACGCGACGGTCCCAGACACCATGCAATTTCAGTTCACTAATGCAATTCCTGCATTTCATTTTTTATATTGCACCTAAGTCTAGTGTGAAATTCACAATATGGCTGAACCGTTTGTGTATGTTTAACACTGCGGAAATGTTCTTCGTACCTACTACATAATATTAAATAAATACCTATCAATTTCACGTCACTTCATTTAAATGCCTTTTACTGGCAATAATTTTGCTGCCAATTACAAATTAATTTTCAATTTTTATTTTGAATACCGTTTTACTTTGGTTTCGCTGTTATCAAGGAAGCGGTAGGAAAAAACACCTATGTACGCATTAGTCTGTTTACAATGAGAAAAATAAATCATATACAACTAATTTCAGTAGCAACATTCTGTGACATTATAAAGAGATAAAGTATAAAATGTACTAGATCTACTTACATGAATAATTTCCCGCGATGTATAAAAAGACGTAAGAAGGTGAGCGTCGCCGGCGTAGCGGGAACACGATCCTGGCACAAATTGATTGAGAGCGACATTTGATATAAAATTGTGTTGTGATTGATGCGACCCCGCCTCGAACGCGCTCCGCTAAGTGCTCTGTCGTAGTGTCGCACACACACATTAATACATATCACTACAAGCTTCCGTGCCCAGTGAACGCTTCACAACAAAAACCATACATTTTGTAGTGAAATTTATTACATGTACATTAAAAATCTTTGTGGCTATCCACATGCTCGTCAGTCAATTGAAATTTGACGGAAGTATCAGATAAGATATTTTCAACATGCCAGTCATCCGATTATATCCAAAGCACATTTTTATTGTTTCGTTCGTTATAAGACCGGCCGTCGATATCTTTACCCACATTATCTAGTTTCACATAGGAGCAAAAACATTACATTACCAAGTACTCCACGGTTACATGAAATCTGCTATCTGCAACATTTTGTTTTCGTATTCTCAGTATCATCTATTCTCTCACCTCCACACTAAGTTGACTGGTAGAGAAGGTCTCACGGTCAGTCCATTCTTGTTGCCCGTTAGGTCTAACAATCAATAACTTAAAATGTGATAGCTTAATTTTTTTATGATAAATCTATAAATATTTCGTCTAACAGCAAAAATCGTATGTCGGTAAAGACAGTGCTGTTTGTAATGACTGAACGTTTTCCTAACCTTAAACTTTTGGAATTAGCTTTGTTGTGGTTCTATAATAATTCTAGCGATAAGGTAAATGTCGGAGTTTGTTATGTTTAACCTTTAACAATAACTAAACTAAACTAGACTATAGCCAAACTATATCTATATAAAATCACTCATATCTAGTATACACGTATGTCTGCCCTTTAATGTTTCCTTCTTTAAGAAACTAAAAAATTATATTTAAAGTATGCCCAACTTGTCAAACGACCCAAGGAAGATGGAACTTATTTTTTTCACGTCGTTCGATCGAGATAGACAAAACTTTTCAACAAATTGCTTCTAAGGAATTTTTAATTTTCTTCATAATTACACCGGATCTTCTCAATTTCATCCCTATTTTAAGGCGTAATACATTTTAAATATCTCGCGACCTCGTTCTATGCCAAACACGATACTGTATGTTTTGATGATAAAATGGTATTAAAATATGTTTACAAGAATTCCCAAAGGAACATTCCAATGTGTACTCATTTATTAATGCTGAGATAATTGCGTTATTAACAATGACATAAATTATATTAAACCGAACATTTCGAAACGTAGGTAATAGTTAAATCCGCAATAAATACATGTGACAGTAGGTAGCTTGCAGCTGATCCATCCATCACACTCTGGATTCATAACAGGCGCTCCCTGCAAATGTACCGTGGACGTTTATAACAGATGCGTTGTCATATATGTAAGTACACATATTGCACATATTGTATCACTATACACTATACACATCTATTGCAGAATCATATGTGTACGTGGATTATAATCGCGAAAATATGGTAAACATGTTGAGAACCAAACCCACTCAAGTTTCAAATGATTTAACTGATAGTTGCCAACTTTCCTACTTATTTTAAAATACTACCCAAAAAGGTTATCATCGCAGGCATCGCGTTGTCGTTAAAGGACGGTGAAAAATATATTTTTTAAATTTTGTGTTAATGTCGCGCATACGGTTGTCGGGAGGGGTATGGACCGATATTTGCCGCAAGCATTATGCGAAACACCCCGTAAACACATACTTTAAGTGCCACGCCCCGCCAAGGGTGAACGATGACGTGATTCGAACGCGATATATCGCCGTAGAGGGTAATATTGTGTCGCGAGGCGAACTGATAGCTGAGGCCTTTTAGCAAAAAAATAAGGTCACCCGTTTACATGAGAGCAAAGGCTTTAAGTGACAGATACTAGATAAATGTTTTTGCAGCAGAGATAAGAAGGGCAGAGCGCATAAAGGCGGCGCAAAAAGTTCGTAAAAAATTGTGACGGGAATGAGGTTCGTGCATAAATGTGAATATTGATGTTCAGCGACACGGACGTAATTATCGCTGGTATCGGCGAAGTTGTGAATTCTAGGGCATCCCCATTTCATTATGCAGGAGTGTAGCGGACGGACGGCGCTCGCCAAACTTAGATTGAAGGCGGCGACGCGAGCGCGTGCTTAAACTCTATCTCTGTTCACTTAGACGAAGATTTATGGCAACTTCGTCTATATACAGAATTTATTAACACATGTCACCGAGGGCAATTTGTGCGCTTACTAAACAACACTCGCTGACTAAACGAACAGATTATAGGTACTTATGACAGTTTCAGTTATCAAAACAGCATCATATCATATTCATATTTGAAATTCGCGATTTATGATTATCCCAAAATATACAAAACTAGCTGGCCCGGCAAGCGTTGTTCTGCCATATAAATTATAACAGTATTTCTCTACCATATAACGTATGTTATTATACATAAGTATAAACCCTCCTCATCAATCACTCTATTTATTAAAACAAACCGCATCAAAATCCGTTGCGTAGTTTTAAGAATCTAAGTAT
>DWUN01000455.1:0-22747 GCA_018249975.1 Passova gellias
CGGTGTATGGCAATAGGCTCACCACCTATTCCATTGTGGGACTTAACGTGACTGGTGAAATGTGGGGGTGTACTACAATCCTCTGCCTACCCCTTCGGGGATAACAGGCGTGATGTTACGTTTGTTACCGCATAAATCCGGACTGCGTGAACCGATTTTGAAATATTTTTTTTATCGCTAAGATGTCAAGTTACAAAAGGATCCGAAAGTGTTTCTTGTACTCCATTCGCGTCTGAACAGAGCAAAGATTGATGTGATTTTTGGTATAGAGACAGTTGAAAGGGTGATTGGCAGATGGTACTTTTTCCCCGGCTAAATGCGGATAATATCCATCGGAAAACACTACAATTGATATTATTATTTATAACGATATATAGATAGATAACGAATGGAACATGTTTCACGAATGACTATATTTTATACTGAAATGTATGTTTCAAAATAAAGATTGATCGTATATACAGAAAAAACGGACATTTTAATTAGCAAAGATGCTTCTATAAAGAAAATGTATGAAAGCTTTTGAAACGGAATTACGTTAATGCAAATATTAAGTGTCAAGCTTTACCTTTACGAGTGTTAGCTTTAGCTAATATTTTGATTTTCAAAATGCAAATATTACTGTTATAATATTTTAACATACAGGGGAGAATGACTTCGGTCTATAGATTTATTATATCAAAGATTGTTCATTCTGTTGTTTTTGTTTTTAAGTTCTAGTTAGATAGTTAGATACTATGCATGAAAATCAAAAGAATGAAAATATTTACAGTATCTGATAACAAGATATCAATAAAAGTCCTTTGCTGAACTGGATTGCTCTGTTTCTTGACGAACGCTAACTGCTAATTCCAATCAAAATATTAGATATGGGTTTAAAGAATATTTAGGAATTCAAACAACTTGTTTCCCGTATTCTACGATAGGAGGTAGGTAGGTTTGTACAGTACAAAATAAATTTCGCAGTTAGAGAGTTCAATTTATAATGGCCAGCATAACTCGTTTCATGAGCGCTGCGGCAGCCAATTAAACAAACTGTGTGAACTTGTAATGAGATCACGGAATTGAACAGTCAAAACGCTAATAGAACACGCGCGGATAGAAAACGGATAAAACAGGGGCTGTCTTGTACCGTTCCGGTTCTCGGTCTTGTGGTCCGGGTAACGCACGCAGGTGGAGGTAAGTTACGTGAGTTTTATATATTAATAGCTAAGCATCAGTTGCTATATCGGTGAAGGAAAACGTCCGGAAACCTGCTTGCTTTGGAGTTTTTTGAGGTTTGTAAAGTCTTTTCATCCGCATTCGACCAGTAGACGGTTACTCGTATATGGTAGACAGGTCCAGCAGTGGATTAATGAGAAGTTGGAAACGACAAGAGACACATGCTATCTTGCTCTCTCTCCCTCTCACTGTGTATGGTATCGCACGAGAAGAACTAAGTAAAGTATTTTCAACTTATATTTCCATATACTAATAATAAATAGAATTAGTGATGTATCTATGGACAGTATAGAAGAAAAACGGTGTTCCTTTGATCAAATTTAGTTCGTAACTATAGCGGTGGTTTTGTTTAATCAATTTCATATCCATTTTATAATTGCTCAGCTTACCGCCTTGGTATAATAATGCAAAAAGTTTCTACAAAGACATCTTCGTTCCCGTTCGATGAGAACTAATGAGATATTACTATCTCATCCCAAGTTGGGGGTCTCCGACAAATTGTGATTGGAATCCACCAATGAATTGTAATCCAAGGTGATATCAGATTAAAGCAAAATTACAGTTTTTTGTTTTATTCCTTACAAGCAGAATCCCAGTAGACTGTTCTTGGCATTCATGAGTAGCTTTTGACTGGTCTCGTGGTCTAGTGATTAGAAACCCCGATTGCTAAGCCGGTCGTGGGCTCGATTCCCATTCGGCACAAACATTTGTGTGACGAGCACATCTGTTTGTTCTGTCTCTGTGTGTGGTTTATTAACAGTTGACTGTATCCCATTATATTATTATTACACTCTAAAGTGTGTAGATTACCTTTACAGTTAGGTAAATTTTAAGTTATTAAACTTTCTTTGTTACATTTCAGTGTAATTACGACTGAAAATTACTACATAATATAAATTCTCACACTGTAGTTACAAAGAATTTTTTTGTTATACAAAAGTAACCACCTAATGAGAACTTTGTATTCAACGGTTTTTTTCAGACAGATAAAAGTAAGAATGATACTAGCTCATTCGCGCGTATGGTCAAACGCATCGCGCTATCTCTGTCGTACTATAACTTTAACGAACAAAAGGGGCATTACCGACGCGTCGTCAGCTTAGAAGCAGACCTTTTTTAAGTCTCAAATCATTCCGCGCGGAGAAATCTTTGGGGGAAGAAGTTCATTTCAACACGTAAACGAGATGGTGACTTACCCCCACCGTCTCCTGTTAATAAGGTTTAATTAATTTCGGAACGCAAAAGGTTAGCATATTTTCAAAGCCTCGTAGCCATATTTTAGGATTTATGATGCCTTGTTACCTGACCTATGAACAAAACACTATATGAATTTTAAAAACGTGTATCTTAATCATTGATGAAATTGTGGCTTAGATAAAAGGGTCTGATATCAGCTAAACATCACTGCTGTGTCTTCAATGAACAGAATAATAGTAACAATATTTTGGATCTTCACACAAGGCCATCCGATGACAAACAGCAGAGCTTCTACTGTGGAGACTAACCTATGACGAACCAAATAAATAAACACGTATAAAACATATATAGACATTTATATTACAACCACACTTAGAACAAATATATGTGCTTATCGCGCGGTCGTGCCCTCGGTGGGAATCGAACCCACGACCTCCGGTTTAATAGTCAGTTCTTTCAATTTCGGCATTTCACTAAGTTCGAACGAGCTTGTAAGCGCTTTACTATCGATCCTGATATTATCTTTATTGTTTCTTTCAGTCGCTACAAAATATCTATATCTATATTTCGTAGAGATTCATGCAGATACATTTCGAGTTTATAAAAATAACATTTGTAGTATTTCTTAGCGTTACGGTTGACCTAAAAATTATACGCTACCAAGAGAGAAAATGTACTGAATATTTTTAAAATATATCTACTATTTTCAACTTTACTAAAATAAATTATATTTTCAGTTATTGAAACTGACGTAATAATTAGTAAACCTCAACGCACACTACGTCACTCATCTTAAATTATCACACGCATATCAAACACACACACAAAGGAGCTCAAATCCTATCCAGGACAAATATTATTTGTGATGAACATAAGTATTGTATCTGGGTGCTAAAGAATCATATCTTATCATATATGTTTTTTTCGACTCTTTTATTGGTCCACTCCTGTACACAGGTTTTCTCTAATAGTGAAAGGGTTTTAGCCCTTAAGTTTACTCTCGGTGTGATATAATTGTAACAACCAATTATTACTTACGTAAATGTGAAATACTGGAAAGGTTAATTGAACAGGTAATTCGCGTTTTTACCCAGAATCGTAGTAATTTACCCGCACAAATTAATGAAGAAATATATTTTCGTTACACTAACCATATTTCGAACGAACAGTTACTCAAAAAGTTGTGATAAGACTGATGATTAGAATTTTACGATGTGTTACTTAACCGTTATGATAAGTGATATTTAAATGTTTCAATTAAACACATTTGAACCCGCGACCTCTGGATGAGAGCCTGAATTTCAAACCGCAAAGCTATCAACGCTTACGTCATCGAATGAAGGTCGGGAAGGTACAGTCCGCCCGATACTAAATACTTTCGTACATTAGAAGTTAATAGCAGAGTATATTTAGTCATTCATCACCAGCCACGTCCCGCGGTACGGTCTAAACACAAAACCATTTTTAATTACGAAAGTTGTGCGTAATTAGAGAGACATTTCGAAAAACATTAACTTCCCAGTCCATTAGATGAAATGAAAATTGCCATTGCCAACCGTCCGTCCGGCCTGAATCCTTTTTGTTGTGCATTAACTTATTTATTACCAGCTATTTGTTCGTTAAGATGATTAAACACTCAATTTATTATCGCCGTCATAGGATTTATTTCGGTGTTTTACAAACGGAAAAAAAAAAACGCTTTGCTATATATTGGAAAAAAAAAAAAAAAAAAAAATTATAGTACGGCTATTCGAATTCGGATTTACGCAACGAAACAAAGTACACTAACGATTCGGACATTTGTATGGGCGGATCACTCTCGTTCGCGTACGAGGATGACATGTTCACTAAACTGATTTCGTCGTTCATTCGCCTACGAATCTTGAGCATCCGCCCGAGAATCAGGGAAGCGATGCAAAGGAGTATCCCGAACGGCACCGCCGTCCACCACCACGTCGGTACGTCTAACGGCGCGACGAGCCTTCGCCAATTACAGCAAACGTAGTTCGTGCCGAGGGTCGTCGAGCAAATACGAATGAAATATTTATTAGTGACATAAACTTTCACCATAACATCAGTGATGTTACTGGGGACGCACCAAGTTAGAGGTAACAGTTTCTCCATGCCCGGCATGACCGGTAGAATTTCCACATTATAAGCCAAAACCGGCCCGTTAGTGACCTTCGGTGGACGCCACTTAACGCTTATGTACCCAGGCAGTTCCAGCCTGAACGATTTTATGTGCGGAACATCGATATTCTGCAAACGCAAAGTTCTAACGACACCAGACTCGAACCGGCTGCAGACACTGCCGGTACAAGCACGTATCTTGAATCTGTAGTCTCTAAATGGTGCTAGATTTCCTATTCGAAATTTGCTTCGTGGACTGCTACCATTCAATACCAAAGTCCTGACGTATCTTCCGAAAGTGGAGTTAATTACATCATGAGGCTTCTCGGTCTCATCGCAATCGACCTGCAAAGTGCTGCGTATGTCGAAGTAATCCTCAGTCATCGCACCGACGGTGACCGTTGAAAGAATACCGCACATAGATTCACAGCCTTTTTCATAGTTTTTCGGGGGTCGCATTATAACCGCATGGCGAGAGTAGTCGAGCTCTTGTGGTTCCTCTTTCACGGGTACACAGTGATCCCTCACAGCGATATCTTCAGAGCTTATTTCTATCAAACGAACGATCAGTTCGTAATAGTCGATATAAGGCCGGTAATCCTTGTGGTCTACCCAACGGATCACGACTTCTTCGAAAGAAGACGCAACCAGCTCTATAATATATGGCGGTTCGGGCTTCCCGACAGTGGTATTGAAATGAACGATTGGACTGTGCCCCAGACGCGTTGTATTAGTTTCGAAGATTTCTATACAAAGTGCGTATAAAGAAGCGGGACAGAGCGATGATAGTTCCACTTGGATTGTGCCGTTCTTGAGTTTGGAATCCGGAACAGTGATGGAATTCCACTCTGATTCTGTACAAGGCGTGGGCGCATACTTGGTTTCCGTACCTCTTGGTATGCGCGCAAATAGTACGGAGTAATGCACATCTTTCTTATCCACATCCACATTGAAATGAACCTTTGCTGATGTTTCATTGTTCACTTCAACTTGCATTTGAATTAAGTTCTCTTTGCATACGCTATGGTATCCGTTTAATTCTAGCGGTACATCAATTGTTGCGGGCGCTATTGGAAATTTCTCCTCGAGTTTTTTTATACTGCTCACGCAAAGCATTGGGTTCTTATACAATCCCATTGTCCCGTGTTCCACTATCAGGTTGTCGGTCACGCTTGGCGCGAACAGAGCCTGTAGTGCCTGCATTCCGAAAACAAGAAGACTATACTTTCCATTTTGAAGCTTCCGTCCTCCAATAAATTGGAGGGACGATAAGAAATGTAAAGACGTTATTGATATGGAATCGTATATCATTATATAGTCTGACACTTCACGAATGGTACTCAAATAGTGTCCCAGCTCATCGTGCACCTCTGGTAGAATAGATCGTATGTGTATAGTCAAAGAACCGTTGACGTAAACACATTTTTCAGCGGCTTGCACGTGCTGCAGCGTTTGTATATCGAGGCTTGAGCAAGTCTGAAAAAGAAATCGTAAGGTCACAAGTAGTAAATAAACTCGTAGATTAAATACTCATTGGAACTGGTTTTAAAATTAAACTGTTTGAATAAAAAAATGTAGTTTTTACTCTAACAGTTTCATGATCTACATAAAAATGTTGGTGACGATATCATTTGTTGTTTTTGCGAAATCGTTTATCAAACAGATTTTTCAAATTCTACGCATTTCGTTTCGTTTGATTCTCCTATTTCAAAAAGTGATTCAGATTTACCCGTAACATCTATTAGGAGCAGCAATATACGCAGTGTTGGTATAGTGGTTTGGGTTTAGTCTCTCGCTCCGGGGATCTGGATTCAAATCCGTAAAGAAAACCTCCACACCTTCGAGTTCTTTAATGTTTTCTAAGTTGTGTGAGGTTTACCAAACAGCACTTGATCAGTGTGGCAGACCGTATTATGTTAAATATTAATTGTCAATTATGTTTTCACGTCCATACGTACAAAAATAATCTACGTACGTTCCCAAACTTATTTCGTCTACTGCTCACTTTGAGAATGAAATATTTCTACCGACCCCCTAATATCAATTATTTTGTTTTGGGAACCATGCTCCAAAAGGACATTTTAGAGGAAATATTTTGTTTATAAATTTTAGTTTTTTATTTGCTTTTTAATATATTTATATTGTAAATACCCTCTTTTATAAATGTAAACATTCCAGACTATTTTCAATATACCTACAGTGTTATACGTCCCCTACTGGCTTATCAACAAGTCAAACATTTCTTTGATATCCTACAGCCACTATCTATTTGTTAGCGGATGACTTCGAACAAATCACTTCATCGAGACAAAGGATAATTCATTGCAAATCCACCGCTTCAATTTCACTTCTATCATTCACATTAACCGAATCCACGGTAATATAATCAAGTCATATATCATTTTGAAAGCTCAAAGCTCTCAGCTCACATTTACTCAGAAAGTGCTTCGGTTAAGTTCATATTTCTTGCTACGGTTCGGTGAGCCGTTACTTCAGATTGAGTTGAACAAGGGCGTATCGTAATCCTAAACCTATATCGATAATATTAGTATACTAGGTTTATTCTCGAAGTACTTAACGTTTTATGCCTGGTAACATTAGCTGCTCGTATTTACAAGCTATTGTATGTCCTACTAATATAAATGCGAAAGTTTGTGAGGATGTTTGTTACCGTTTCACGCAATAACTACTAACCGGGTTTAGATTAAACTTTACAGTAATATATCTTATATATATATATATATATATATATATTTGAAAAAAACATAGGATACAATTTATAAAGTGTTTGTATAGTCAGGCCATAATATAACGATAAATATCTAGTAAGTCGGAAAAAATTCTTCCCTATAAGAGCTATTTTGGCGAGCACTGTCTAAACCGTTAGAGCTACACGCAGATAATGTATTGTGGGATTATTTGTCCTAAATAGTTCTTGCTAAAAGTCTGCGACCGCATATATGTACCCTTTATATGGAAGCCATTATATCCAAAATAGTGAGCCGTAAATACAATTAAATTGGACACTTTTTTACAACGCACATTTCAGAGTGTTTATCAATAGCGGAAGGGGAGCGGAAGCTAATTATATCCATAACTTCTATTCTTTATTATGTTTTTAAATTTGTAAACAACATTCGCCAGAACATACATGTAATCGAATTAACTGCGTCGTTAAAAGAGTTATCAAATTTATTTTCTTATTAAATTTAACAACACTTATTACATTTGACACAATCAATGGTGAAACTAACTGGAGAAATGGTGAAACTAAGACGCCAAAAGAAGTACAACTTTAACAAAAACAACAATACAATATCACGCCAGGTCCCTAACGCGGTAGGCAGGGCGCACCGAGCGCCAAATATCTCTGTCCTTGCAAACCTGACGCGCTTCGTCTACATTCATCACTGTAATGCATACACGCCGGTTTCGGAGACTCAACTCGGAAACAGCGAATACTGCAAGTCACGAACCTTTTCACAATTGTCGCACCGCTCGCACGTGGTACCGTCCTGGGTGGTCTGAACAATATGGCCCCGGGGACAGTCGAACACGCACGAACTGTTCCACGACCAGCCGCCCAGCTTCTTGCACTCCGTCTCGGATATGCAATACTTGTTCACTTGGAGGACGATACTGTAATGATAGCACGGTCCAATAGCTGGCGATAATACTGTGGGTATCTAAAAAAACTAAATGGAAGTGATTGTAGAATAACTGTGTTTTGTCAACTGTTCACAGATATTTACACGATCCTAAAATGCAAACGGACTTTTTTTTAAATGTTTGACTGTCTGTCTGTCTTTCTTCTTGTTCGGGCGAATCTCGGGAACGGCTGAACCGATTTAAATGGGACTTTCACTGGTAGATAGAAGAGGTTATAGGTTACATGTGTGCTTCTTTTTATCTCGAAATTCCCACGGGATCGGAGCTTACGCGGATAACGCAGCTCGTTGTTAGTAATAATAATATTGGTTTGTTATTTTACTGGAAGCACAGATATGTACAATCAATGGCCGAGGTCTTCATCAAGCACATCAATTACATTCAAGGGAATTGAAAGACTCCAATTTCGTATATCTTACGGCTAACTTGCGATTTAGTAAATAGCATTTGTATTTTATGTATGTATGTGTGCGTGCGTGAGTATGTGGGCAACTAGCTGGAAGTTCTCCAGAAACATTAAAACAAAAGAGCATCATGAATAAGCAACTCCTTTATAACACTTAGTACTCACGTTCCATTTGGACACGCTGGTAGACATTGACCTTCGTAAGTGTAGTACCGACACAACGTACAGTCTGTAGAGACTGCCTTCTTGCAACCGAAGCATTGGCTGTGACAAGTCTCAGCCTCTGGTCCTTCAAGGAACCGCTGACATTTCCTGAAATTACGACGGAATTATAATAATATCTCGGAAATAATACTTTTCTATATTCATCCACGTATTTTGGTGTTTAGACCTTACAAGGCCAGTAACATTATCACAACATTATCACAACATTATTACAACATTATCACAATCTTATCACAACATTATTACAACATTATCACAACATTATCACAATCTTATCACAACATTATTACAACATTATCACAACATTATTACAACATTATCACAACATTATTACAACACTAGCTTTTGCTTGCCACTTCGTCCGCGTGGAATAGTGACGTTGGGCAGCATTTTAAATACCTAGGATATTTGTATTGATAATAATATAGATACAAACTGCTCCACACGGACGAAGTCGCGGGCAAAATTTAGTAATTAATATAGCCTATATTGATCAGTGATCATGTAGCATTTAAATTTTGAAAGAATTGTTGAAATCGGCCCAGTAGTTTTTGAGCCTATTCGTTACATACATACACACACACGCACAAAACTTTCCTCTTTATAATATTAGTATAGATTATCACAACATTATTACAACATTATCACAACACTATTACAACACTATTATAATACTATTACAACATTATTACAAGACTATTACAACATTATTATTTTTACACGGACAGATACATGCAACATCTAGCTAAGTTTATATCTATCAAACCTATTATTCCAACAGAAGTTTGTAGCTGGATCAGGACTGCAGCTGCAAGTGGGGTACACGTTACACTGCGATGATATTTCGGGCGGGAAAACAACGCGGCGACCATTGGTGATGACCTCCCATTGAACACTATCCA
Organism: Passova gellias; assembly: GCA_018249975.1. Classification (NCBI taxonomy): domain Eukaryota; kingdom Metazoa; phylum Arthropoda; class Insecta; order Lepidoptera; family Hesperiidae; genus Passova; species Passova gellias. Next base: position 9,751 of record DWUN01000455.1, read on the forward strand.
TATAGCAGGTGTGGACCCCGCCCCATATGATCACTCCACCTCTGTCCACTTTCAGCAAACTGTACAGACCGATCTAGAAACATAGGCAACCGGCCTTGATTACGTTCACAGTGCGTTAATTCATACTGTTAGGAAAGTGTGTTTGTTTGTTTGTTTGTCCGTCTTTCACATCAAAACGGTGCAAAGGATCGGTGTGGTGTTTGTTATGGAGATAGTTGAAAGGCTTAATAATCCGAATGTACATACCTCCAGCAGATGCGGTAAATCGTATATGATGAGGGCGTAGTTGTATACCAAATGTTCACCGCGTATCCTCGCCAGGTTTGGGAACAGCGTTCCAACGGATTCCAATCCGAACACCCTGTACACAATCACGTATCCTGTCACCTGGAAGTTAATAATTCGAATTTGGAAACACTTTTGTTCCCGACCCTTATTGTTCCGCTGATGGTCATAGATCACCTTCTTTCTATAATTCAGCCCAGCAGACAGACAGGTGGGTCACCTGATGATAAATGGTCACCGTCGCCTATGGACACTCGCAACATCCGAGGAGTCGCCAGTGCGCTGCCGGCCTTCGAGTTGAACTTTTTTTGCACCTTTCTTGAAGAGCCCCATAGTGAAAGTATTTTAAGCCTTAATCTGACAAGTCTACTTAGCTGGCCAAGTGCGGTTTGGACTTTATCCAGCTGAGAAACATTGTAAAGTTTACAACATCCCTAAGTTGTGCAGGTTTCCTAACGATGTTGTCCTTCGCCGTTATAGGGAGTGATATTTAAATTTTAAATTATTAACGCACGTAATATGCAAACAATCCAGCATTTGCCCAATAAAAGAGTTGAAAAACAGAAACTCATACTCACAGTATATGAATAATCGATTAAGGCTATCTCTACTTCTCATCAATAGGTATCTATGTCATCATCATCACTACATAGTATAAAACAAAGTCGCTTTCCGCTGTCTGTCCCTATATATACTTAGATCTTTAAAACTACGCAACGGATTTTGATGCGGTTTTTTTGAAGTTATACTTCTTTAGGCGCGTTATGAAAAATTGGTGAGAGTGAAATTTCGAGATTCGTCACTATAATTTATTTTGAAACACTTCAAATGCTGCCCAAAGTCACTACTCCACGCGGATGAAGTCGCGGGCAAAAGCTAGTTATTAATAAATTTGTAGCGTTACCTCTTTTAGCAAAGGAAAGCTTATGTTGGCGAAGTCTTCTTTCTTCCCTCTCTCGATCACTATCGTAAGGTCTCCCAAGATCACTGTGCAGTTAGTTAACTGCATCAATTTGTTTATACTCTGGCAATGTACGCTTTTGCAGATATGCTTATATTGATATGATGAAGGTAACGCCAGTCCAGTATTGCTTGTTGACACGACGAAATTCAATATGCTTATGAAGATCAAACTGTAAATAGCGTTCGTTCTAAATATTTTATTGAACCAAATATGATTCACTAAAAAACATGAGAAATATAGTCATGACACGATACATGAAATGGTAATACATAGTATACTCTAATAAACCAGATAAACAAAACCAAATTTTTTATTAGTTTTTTTATATTTTTTTGTCAGAAAACTAAGCCCTATAGCTTAGCTCAGCAGGTAACCAGTAAGGCAGTACCATTATCAAGTTATAAAATCACACATAAGTATTGTGGATAAAAATCAAAAGTTAATAAATCGCCAAATAACTTATGACAGTCAACGAAAGAATGTGTTCAGGTCAAAAAACTGATCATTCAATCCGCTCGCAAATAAACCACCTTGTTAAATCAGCCTCTTATCAAAATAACAACATTAACAAAATAAGAGATATAAGTTAAAACTCTCTACAGACAATGTTTTAAAAATTGTTAAACAAATAATATTGATTGTTTCATCTATGTTGAATACTACAAATGCATTGTAGGTATATATAATATGTAAAGGTACTTTACTTCCTCCTCAAAGGAATTTATTCTCAAATGATTAAGGAAGGAATCACTTCTTAGCGATAAGGCTTTCTAGAGTCTGTTACGAGTCTTTGGAGAGTAATAAGGGAACTCGATCGACTGTTTTATTAAGATCGCTCCTGCGAACAACCAGGGAATCTGGATATAGATCTTGTTTATACAAAAAGATATCTTTTAACTACTTTGACTTTATATGCACGTATTCCAACATTATTAAGATTATTTATTATTAGATTAAGGTATTCCAAGGTATTCCAAGACGCCTATATAATTTCGTAGTAATTTCGCAGTAATACGTAGAATTTTAGGATTTTTTTGTCTATCAAATAATGTCTTAATGTCAAAATATATTTTGATGAACCATAAACCTCAAACCTACAATGCTGCTATTGTATTAATTGCTGTACAGTAAAACCGGTGTTAAAATATGTCTCTACGGTAATAACTATGAATAAGGAATAAAATAGAGGTCTGATACATATTATTTCATATTGATTTAATAAGCGGGCATAATTTTATACGTGCCTTTTTTTAAATCCCTTATTATAACAGTAGGTATATGATAATAAATAACAATTTTGTCAAACCAGAATAATTTTTGTTATTTAGCGGAACACAAATCTGAGGAAAACACAAAGTATACATAAATAAAAAATTAAGATAAAGGAAACGTAATTACCCAGTTACTGTCTTCGCCGCCGCCATGTCACTTTGGGCGTTTTCCCGCGGAATCTTCTATAGTTTGTGGTTCGCGTAACAGATTTTTTTTTAAATGTAAAGTCGACGCAGCAGCCGAATTAGGTACGCGTTCGGGCCGAAAGGAAAACACATTGTATTGTGTTTTTCATATCCCCTGTCAGTACTTAATATGCCTGAGGATCATGATTGCACCTTTCTTAATTTTTTTTATGTTACAAGAGTAGCGAACGAGCTGGCAGCAGTCACGTCACGAGTGGCCGCTGCCGCCCATGGACATCTGCAACCGACCTCTAATAGGGCTGTAGGGATGGGACTGTTAGTGTGAATTCAGTTAATACAATTAGTTTAGATAAGATATGCGTAATAATTTATCCATAAATCCTCTTCGCAGATTTACGTTTAGGTGTAGACGGTTCTTAATAAACTTTTTGCTTTAAAAAATATTTACGAATGGCAAACAAAATGCAACATCGAACTGCATTTAATTGATGAAAAAATGTTTTGTGCCGGACGATGCAACCCTTTATTGTTTTACGAGTCGCCGCGCCCCTGAGTGCCCGGTACGGCGGAAGGCTTCCACTGCGAGGCCTCGTAAATGCCGGAACATATTGAAAGGGTTAGATTTGTTCACTGCGATCAAATTTTCAACGACAAAAACGAATATTTGCCCAAATATGGGTGGGTAAATGTAAAGATTTAATCGGATTATTAGTTCAAGCCATATTCTGCCTTTTACTGCGTACAAATTTAATTAACAGATAATATATATATAATTAATCGTCCCGTCTGGCATCTTAATTTTTGAAATCATTTTAATATGGATAAAGCGCGACCGGATATTTAAACACATAGCGATGTGCTACTAAGAAATTTTAAACGTAGCACGATAGCATGTGGGAACTACGAGTATTTGTATAGAACGTAACATTAAAACTTTCAACCAAATGTAAAGTTTCCCTTGGAGTTTTTCCTATCCCGATGCATCCCCGTTCTCATGTAAGGAATTAACGATGAAAACTTTAGATGTACCTGAAAGTTCAGTACTTAAAAGTTAATGTTGGCGCACAAAAGAAATTCAAAGGTGAAATTCAATATCGCATCTCGGGGATTTAATTTAGAATTACCTAGGTGTAGATGAAGATTATATTTCACTTTGTTATCGAAGGAATGGAACAAAATTCACTGCACTTATTAGCTTTATAAGCAATCCGACAACACAACGGCGCTTTGTGATTTGATCAGGGCTGCCACTCGCACGAAAATAATTCTTCTTTGTCATTATCATGTCTTCTGTTATCTGTTCTTCTTCTGTTTTTTCCCGCAGTCCTCCGCGTACATAGTTCGACGTTGCAAAGACCAACGTATGATAGGTTTTATTTCACAACAGTCAACAAATTAAACATTTGTAGACGAATAATAAAATGGGTGCGACATCTGCTTGTCGCATATAATTTCTATTCCCATAAAACCATATTAAAATTTTATATTATGTTTGATACTGTAAAATTTTCAGCGTACTAAAATTGTTAAATAAAATAAACAATTGTTCGTGACACCAACCCTATATTTTCTGTCCGCTCTTAATATATCAAAGCAGTCGGTATTGTCATAAAGCAGGGCGGCGAGAATACCTGCATCAATAACGTTTATTAGCGCAACCCAGGCTCACAAAGGACGCTGAGATCGGAACGGTATTCATTAGCGACACAAATTGGAAATGCGATTTGTTGTGCAAATAATTATATTAGTACTAGCTTTTGCCTTGTTGAATACTGTCTTATGGAATAATAGCATCGCAGGAAATTAAATTGTTGTTCAAAGTCACTATTCCACGCGGACGAAGTCGTGGACAAAAGCTAGTCATACGTACATATAAACCTTCCTCTTGAATCACTATCTATTAAAAAAACTGCATCAAAATCCATTCTGTAGTTCTAAAGATCTAAGCATACATAGGGACAGACAGCGGAAAGCGACTTTGTTTTATACTATGAATACATATCAATAGATTACAATCACTAGATTTCAACTCAAATTCATTATTCAATTTGTTTCACTTAAATGTCATCGGTAACGATTAAGATACAGCTTCCCTATTATTTTGTCTAGTGTTTTCATTAGTGTTGAGAAAATAATAATAATAAATACCTATCTTGCCTTGACTTTTGACTCCTTACCTTAGATACCTAGACCCTAATAATAATTCATTAATTATCTATTTCAGGAACGATTTTACATTGAATTAATATTTGTAGACGAGCCAATTTCGTAGATAACTTTTGAAAATGGTACCGTGGTACCTATTGAATGTGCCGTTAGCGAAAAAAAAACTATTCCAACCTCAGAACCCCAACATAGAATGGTGAAATTTAAATGTGTTATACTATAGCGATGAATCGATTCTGATATTGAATAGAGATGGTCACTGTATCCTCGCCTTTGTCTCCGCGTTCGGGACATTATTCGCATTAGTGTAATGAGTATCGTTTACTATCAGGCTGTACTTCGACAGGTGTCAGCCAGTGAAGAAGAACCCAAAGAGATTAGAGACGACAGAAAGTGTTACAGTTGCTAGTTATATATACAACTAATTGCACAGATAATGTGAAGCGACATCAAAGAGAGGGTATCTAAACGTTTTATTCAGATAGAAAAAGAGTTATTTTAGTTAAATATGTGTTCTTTTCAAATGGCTAACAAAACAGTATTAGTTACATAATTATTTTCGTAAAAATCATTTACCATATAATTAAAAATGTAATAAGTTGCAAAATTAACTTAGGTTTAACTGGAAAATTTTAAGATTTACAGTAACGTATGTACCACAAAATGTTTATATAAACAACATACATAATTTGCCAGTATTAATCTTTCATGTATCTTATATCGACCAAATAAATAAGAATATAATTATTATTGGACCGCACTTGCGCAAGTTTACTTTACAGTTGAAACAGGTTATGGCTTGTCGCATTTCTGTTCATCAAGCGGTAGCTCAGCCCGACTAAATGACCACACAGTGCTAGGAGGCTCTCACTACACTGTGCGTGACGTGTAGTAATTACGTTTTGACTGGCGGATCAAAACACGGACGAAATAACAAAACAATAACGCTTAGTTTGTACTTGACGCCGCTTAAAATGTACGCGACCCTCGCGCATGCAACTTGCACGTGTGCAATTTGTAATTATCTTCCTTTGCTATGGAATATAAGTGCATGATTCATATTAAATATCAGGATGGTACTGTTAAATAGTTCTCAGTTTATTTCAGTTGTAGCGACACCGCAATGCCTGTATCGAATTTTCAATTTAAAAATGGCTCAGTCAAAAACAATTGCGTCGCAAACTATTTATAACTATATTTATATATTATGAGTTGCGTTATCTCATCGCAGATAGTCGTGGTTCAAAACTATTGGCGAGATCCTAAAATATAATTCGTGTAAAGCATATAATATATTGCATTCAATCTACATCCAGCTCACGGCTACGAGGGCTATTGTTTAATACTTCAGTAAAATATCTTATAGTACAGTAAAGAAATATGATAAGAAATTGTATCGATATCAACTTATGCACATTGAAATATTTTCCAACAAACTTTCTATCATTAAAGAAGCTGTATTACTTCTGTAACTTAACTGGGATAACAGTGCAAAACACGGAAAGTATCATAAATCGCTTGCTAGACACGCAAAAGGGTCGCTAGTAATGTAAAACTAACTTTATTCTACTCTTTATGAGAATAAAACAAATTCAAAAGTCAGAGGCAAACAGGTCCATTGGATTTATCTATAAACCCTATATGCGCTTGCCCGGGCAGAGCTGGCTGCATCCCGGCCGTTGCCTAGCAACAGGGGGTAAACCTGTAAAGCTCTGACGTTCGTATTCCCTAGAATATTCCCCCCTTTATACCCCCTTTAGGCTGCGCTCACATGCGATCATAGAGCGATGTAAATTTAATTTCAATTTTATTCATGCATTTTTTCGTTAACCCACTGTTAACAATTATTTTGCCCTATTAGGCTAACCTAAATCTAAATGTGATATAACTAATGTATGTTACAAAATTAATATAAACGAGAATGGAGACCAAAGCATTGATTTTGTTAAATATATAATTTAATTACAAATTTTTTAATACGTTATAAAGTGAATGACAATATAATTTGTTTAATTTCTGATCCATTAAACTTTTATCTAAGCTAATGATTTCGTATTAATGTTTGTGTTATAGTATGTTTTTTCACCAATTGACGTGCATAAGATTTCTTACTTTTAAATAAAGCTTGTTTAATGTATCAACAAAGCTTCAGTGACATAGCTGCATGTGAACCAAGGCTATTACACATTAAGGGCGCATTCAGTGGAAGGATGTTCTCGGAAATTAGATGTCAATCTATCGACTGCATGTCAGGGTCGTTATCTCACAAAGTTAAAGGCTGCATAAATTTATCATTTCCTATTCAAAGCTAGTTTTAGGAAGTTATCTTGTTTTATTAGAGTTTATTAAGGGGTACCTCGTAATACAATATGAAGATGTGATGCTTATGAAAATAGCTAGTCAATTGTTTAAAAGAGGAGTAAATTGTTAAGTTACAATTTGTTCTGTTATGCCGCTAATTGTAGTCACGGAAAAAGCATATACTTAAGTCAACATTCCATGTTCAGTGTGTCTCCTGTCGTCTGTTGCATATTCCTGTTCTTTGCCAATGGATTAGTATAAACCGTTAGAATGACACACTACAGACTGGTCTTTGAGTATATGTTGTGATAAGACGCATTGACATCATTGATATTGCGGCGATTCGGACCTTTGTGATACGGGAGCACCAATCAACGAAATTGCTTTTGAAGCGATTGCATCTAAGGCATATATACTCATTAACGGAAGTGGTAGATCACAGAATATGTATATGGATCGCCCAAGGCAGTACTACCGTCACACTCATTTGGTACTACCGTGAACTATTAAATCTATTACGCAATTGTTCTTGTATTTCGGGATATATGTTATGGATGCCGGTTCAAATATAACCATCTCAGTACTGAGGGGTAACAATTTTTCTGTCATCAAAGTTATAATAATGACTAGTACTAAGCGCACTGCACTAACAAATACTAAGTCAACGTCACTAGTAGTCGTGTTACATATTAATACTTTCCAAATAATATTCTCTACACCTTATACTAATGAAAAGAATTAGCACCGAGTTCCATTCCCGCAGTCTTATTCATTTATCTAGCAGTAATTGATGCTATGTATGCTAAGCACACGACTTCATAGCGCTGTAATAGTGATTTGAATTTCAATCTTTTGTACCGGGACCGCCAGAGTTGCATGTTTACGTTACGACTATTGGAAAAGCTTTATGGTGGGGTACCTACATAGTGATTTAAGATCAAAGTGATCATGATTTGTTATGGACGATGACACCGAGTTGATATGTCCAGTCATTGAGTTGATGTGGCTTGTGTATAACCGCCGCAAGCTGGCCGAAGGGATAGTTTTCACAACCCTACTGTATTTACACAGGTTACACGAGCGATGTACCATTTGTACTTTGTCATTATTATACAACTACTGAACTAATTGCAATCGGTAGAATTTCACGGACATTCCACTAGGCTATTTTTAGTATCGTCTTGTTTTACTTCTTAAGTTATTTCAGACTACTGCTGGCCGTAAACAAAAGTCAAAATGTATGAAGGAACATTTTTTTTATGCTTCTTTAATGACAACATTTATTTTATGAAATAATTTTGTCACTCAATAGAGCATTCTCCTATAATCATTATTTAGAGGGTATTGCTGTATAGAAACAAATATTATGAAGATATGTTTAATAACAAAGTTTCATTTTTATATGGAACAACACAGAGGTGACAAGACTCGAGCGTATCTAAGCATGTAAAGGATATAAGAAGATTCGGATGTTAAGGGAAATAAAATAATAATCTTTATATATAATACAAGCATCTATTCTTTTAATAGACTACAATCTACGAAAAAATAAGCAATGATTCGCCAGATTCATTACGATTACGGAAACGCGGTTCATATATTTTTTGAATCAACAGATATATCAGTGTAAAAACCAAATAAAATGGGGTCAACTTAATCGGTGTGGTACTTATGGACTGGCGTTTAGGCTTACTGGTTACAGACTCACACTGCTTAATTGGAGGTGCTGGGTTCGATTCCAGCGCATGACAATCCTTGGGTGTATGTAAAAAGTAAATTGGTTTGGTCTGTGTGTGTATGTAAAAAAAGTATTATATAGTATGTATCTTTGTGTGTTTATCAGCAGTTCGGTTATCATAACACAAACTGCTTATTTAGAATCAGACAGGCGTATGTTGCATTGTCCCCATTATTATTATTATTTTACAAGTCGTTCGACATGCATGACAATTCTCGGGGTTCATTAAACATGTAAGGCAGTCGAGACATTAAATACTATTAAATTTTAAAACAATGACAATAACGCTGGATCTAAAAATCGGTATTAAAACAGTCAACCCTAAACCAGACAATAACCAATGCTCTCATTTCTTACAGTAAGTAATGACGAATGATTTTTTTTCAAGTTTTATAAACAAAAAAATAACATTGTGGCAAATGTTTGAAAATGGAACGTTAGGCAAAATTCTAAAAATCGCCTGCCCGTGTTGGTTTAGAAAAGTGTGATTGAAAGTTTTTCGCATCGCGAAAATGTTTGCATTGGCAGCATGCGCCCGAATACATCTAGCGTTGGCAAGTATTCCATTGTTGAGTCGAGTTATGGGCTCCTTGGCTGCCTACCATTTCGATTACTGATTTCTAAGTACGTTCGTGGACAACATTTTTTTGTTGTGTGTCCGAATATAATAAAAATATGTATTTAAGTAGCATGAATGTTTCCCTCATATTTAAGTATTTATTTACTTATTTAGTTATTTACTTATGTTTCATTCAGTGTTGTAACCATAACATTTTCATTTAATTGCCTTATCTGCATCAGGTAGCTGTGTGTGGAATTGTCCCAATATTATTATTATATCATAAATGTAATAATATTTTTGAATTAAGAAATAAGCTTTGACTGCGACCTCACCTGATGGTAAGTGAAGTGCAATATATATATGTAGCACTCTTGCCTCGAAAGTGCTTATTCTCTGTGGTCTTAATATATTTCCAATTTGTTAGTAACGGGTAAAATAACACTGGTACGAAATTCTGCTCATTAATGTCTTGGGATAACTGCAATTTTATTAAATTTACTACACTGAGTGCTTTAATTAGGAAATTTATCTGGTACAAAAATCAAATATGATATGGACCTGTAAGCGAGTCTGCCAACCAGTGGTAGAGTATGCTTGTACTTCGTCATTGGATCACCTTCCTATGTAGTGGATACTTCCATTTCAAAAGCAAACATTCCACAACTGCGAACACTCGGGATTGCATTGAACTAAAAAAGTTTTATTTTTAAATGCTATGAAGTACAAGTCCTAGCATTCCATTTTTTGTTTTATAAATATAATCAGAACATAAACTGCTTGATTGGGATGCTTATTGTTGTTCTCTTGTGTCATATTTCGTATAGGACTGAAATCCTGTATCAAAATTATAGGGTGATAGGGTTCTAAATTTTTTAATAGCTGGGACAATGTTTTGCGCGGCAAAACAGTGTCGACTAGCAACTGCACTGCAGGTGACGTGACTCAGTGGGGTACTCTTTGTGATTTGGCCGACAGGCCCAAGCTCTTCGAATTCCATTTCAGGATGCAATAAGTACTTTTAACCGCCCAGTGCCGCTTGCAACTGCATGGCTAGTTACATGAAGACAGCAAAAGTCACTGTGCCTAAACTTTTTTTTTTATTTAATTCAGCCCAGCAAACAGGCGAACGGGCCACCTGATAGTAAGTGGTCAACGTCGCCTATGGACATTTGCAACATCCGAGGAGGAGGACTTTGCAGTCAGCGCAGTTCGTAAAGCGTGGATGTGATTTTTTTTTAGTTAAAGCATTTTCGAGAGAGTACCTATACTCGTAATTTCTTGTCATGTAGAGATGTAGAGATTAATTTGATGCGATATATTTTTTGCCGTTTTACATATAATACTCTTAATTATAATGTTATATATCCACAAGCAGCTGCTAAATCACGTGTCACGAACGTAATATTTTAAGTAAAACGTGCACAGTTCTGAAGGTGATATCTAAAATTTCATAACTTAACTCAATTTTTGGAACGCGCTTGCCGCCGGCGGCGATTCGGTAACTAGGTTAAGCCGGAGTTGCAACGCAGATTATAGCCTCACTCAATTATCGATTGATGGAAAAATATAACGCGCCGTCCAAGTACAAATTAAATATAACGCCGATAAGGCACTTTTCGCACTTTGTGCACTTTCAATTTTCAGACGAAGCTTTCAATACATTTTTCTGGCCCTTTTATTACACACTGCTAGACACGATTCTACCTCCTTCCCTTCTCATTCCTCACCTCTCGTCTTGACACGAGTAGGTGTCAAGACGATTGTTACGCCTTTATGCTGTACATTTTACATTATAAAATATTTATAAAACAAAATTGACACTACCCACAAAGTAATAAAAAAATTGGCGCTGTGAGCTCTCTGCCTACCCCTATGAACGACCACGCCTGATGTGTAATAGTAATAATAGTAATGACATACTCGACTCGTTTATTAGCACGGTATAAAATTTTCCCTTAATATCCTGATCATATTTTATTCGTTAAAAAGTCTGTAAGCAGCGTTGGCTCGCTGGGCAATAACTTCATTAAGAGCAAGCAACGTTCCAAAGTTTATTCGAAAGTGAAATTAATTTTGTTTAAAAATTACCGTTAAAACAGAAATACAGATTAAAGATTACATTGCAGATATTTGTGTTTTATGCTTGTGTAATAAAAAATATTATGTATCTTAACCAATTGTTATTGTTGTATTCGGGAATCGAACGTGGAACCGCAAACTGGAAGATCGGAGCATGGACTTACGAATTCGGTATTCACCCCTTTGGTATCATAAACAAAGAAAGGGGTATATATTGTACACAAAGGACAGTTTAAACAAGAAAAAATAATTTTCAGTTTGAAACAAAACTACATATGAACACTTAAATACGACGATTATTTTGCAATTATAATTATGTTTCCTATTTGTGGGCATTTTAGCAATATTCGGTTGCTAACGAATAATAGGTGGTAGGGAAGTGCCGCTATAGTTGCTCAATAAAGATGATCTAGGGTTTATTGCATTTTCTAGGTTTCACTGCTATAATTATATGTTACAAAAATATTATCAACCTGAGACCAGTCAGTATATCTGACTGACGTTGCAATTATTAATTTTATTAGACATAAAAGCACATGAGTTGCTTCGTTAAATGGTAAAAATATCGACGCTATATGAATACCGTGGAATTCATTAGTGCTCGAGTAACAAGATCGCAGCAACGCGGAACTGCATACTCATCGCGGATACATATTTATTTGTAAACGATCTGAAACCGGGGAGTATTATCGAATGTCCATTTATTTTATGTTTTTTTCGACACTTTTCTGCTGGTCCACTGCTGGACCGGGTCGCCTCTAATAGTGAGAAGGATTGAGGCCATGGTCTACTACGCTGGCCAAGTGCGGATTGGTAGACTTAACACACCTCAGAAAATATTATACAATTTATAACAGCTCTATAAATATATGCAGGTTTCTTCGCGATGTTTTCCTTCACCGTTATAGCAAGGGATATTTAAATTATGTCGTTTATGCGACATCAATCAAATTAATATAATATTATCTATTTACTAAGAAAGACTGCAAAATTTACTAAATCCAATTCGGTATGCATATGTATTATTAGTATTATTAACTTAATATAGTACTAGGTAATGAACAATAGAATCTGGATAAGTAATAGGGATATTTTTATCAATCTTTTAATTTATTAATTTCTAATGTTCTGACGAAGGTGTTGATTAATTTCAATTTCACTGCAAAATGTAGATAAGCGACGATCATAAAAACTAGATTCTAAATTAAAAACTCGAATTATGAATAGTTATCACTAATCTAATAAACTTAATATGTATATAAATATATTTACTATTAATGTTTACTATTCCACCACCATCAACACCAATTGTCCATTGAAGCTATTTCGTATAAGTTTATTATTACGAACACGAGCTGTGCCTCGCGGTATTACACGCTGAGCTTTAGATCCCGGGGGAATTTCGGGATAAAATTTATCCTATTTTTTCTCGTCTTAAATATAGCCTATGTTCATCAGGGATAATGTAGGATTCTAATGGTAAA
>DWUN01000456.1:0-22745 GCA_018249975.1 Passova gellias
GTTTGCCGGGTCAACTAGTCTATTATATAGGACAGTGATATTTGGCACTCGGTGCTTACTGCCTACCCCGGTAGGGACCTGGCGTGATGGTATGTTGTTATACGTGTACATAAGTGTATAAATTCAGTACCTACAATTATGTACAGATATACATGTAATAAAAATAGATGTTTAATTCATTTTAACAACTGACATATCATTAAAAATGAAATTATATCCAATATTATGTACCTAGTATTAGTATCGATAATAATAATATTATCCAGTATTTAATAAATGTTACATTTATGGTACATAAAAATATCCGTACATCATTAAAATCTTTACGACTGTTGGTGCCGATATGAGGATTTATTTGTATTGAAGTCTCTACTTTGCACCATTTAAATAAAAAATTCTTTCTGAGAATTTGCCGCGATTTTAAGAGCTACGTCTGATGGATCACATGTCTCTTTTCCTCACCCACTCTCACTAGTAGTACCGTACAAGAAAGAAGCGTTCAGCGAATTTTAATAAAATAATATTTAACATTACACTCAAAGGATTTTTAACAATTTAAAGAAACAATTTGCTTAACAGCTTATCAAATCGTTTCGATTTAACGTTTTTCTGAAAAGTTTAATTAAGTAGGCAATTCCTAACTTAAAATTTTATAATAATGAAATAGCTATCTTATGTTATCAACCAACAAAATATGTAGTTTTCAATAACTATTTTTACGTGTACATGAATATATTATTATGAATTTAAAGTAGTCATAATGTACAATATTTTAAAGATTTAGACAGCTATCTAATATGGGTATATTAATATTAACTTTTTAATTTTTAGAAACAAAATAAAATATTTAAGCGAAATCGCTACTCTTGTGATATAGGTCACAGTTTTTTGTCTGTCCTGCTTAGAACTCAATTCATCATATAAACTACGTTGCTTGCGAAAAGTTTTCAATATTATATTGGATACGTTTGACTTTGAGCGGTTTCTCCCGAGATGGAAAAGCGTTAAAGGATTTCGCTTTGCGATTATTTCATTTCGTTGGAAATACTTTCTTCGATCTGAATTGTTATTTGGATGGTTGGCTCGTGAGGTTGATTCCAAATTCGCTCCTCTATGGACTATATTATTGAGAAAAATACGATTGCATTTGGTAAGTACTGAAATATAAAACCATCAAAGAGTAGTGATGATTGCTATTGATAGTAAATGAAACGAAAATATTCATGCATATCGTTTTATTCTATATTATGTATTTGCATGTTGCACTGACAATAGCTGAATAACAATAAGCTGAAGAAGAAAAGAACTCATCTTTTTATTATCCATCTTAGTTATTCAATTGCAGAACCAAGAGGATTACCAATTATATTTATTTGACTAAAGCAGCTTGTGTACTCAGTGTCGTTAAAAAATAGGCTACAATTAACAATGGCCTGCAGAGTTAATTCAACATCAGCTGATCGAATTTCACATTATCTAGCTGTAACAACACTTTACGACTGAAAATTATAAAGTACTAGCTGACCCGGCAAACGTTGTTCAGCCATATAAATTATAACAGTATTTCTCTACTATATAATGGATGTTATTATACACATAAACCTTCCTCTCGAATCACTCTATTTATTAAAAGCAAACTGCATCAAAATCCGTTGCGTAGTTTTAAAGATCTAAGCATACACAGGGAAATACCGCAGATAGCGATTTTGTTTTATACTATGTAGTGAAGATGCCAAGACTAGTTTTAATCAACAAAATATTTACCCTTTATTTATTGCATTGTGAACTCTATATGCAAGGAGATTGATATCGCTGTTGTAAATCAGTGCCTTCCACTTCATACACCAACAGTTGTCTCTGTCACATGTCATATCACATTGTTATTCGTTTAGCACACGGCCCCGTATAAACTGGGGGTTCGGTAGTTGAAATTGTTTCCCGCCGGACGATATCGTGGAGCATCTCCAAAGAAGACATAATTGCAGTCAACCCCTAATTAATTAATCACTGCGAAGACAACGCCGTCGGCGACATAATTGATATTTGAAAGGACCGCCTGGACCGACCCCGGAGACGTTAATTTGAGGGATGAAACTGCGGACGCGTGAAAAATATATTCTTATATTTTTGTCATTTTTCTGATGATATTGACTTTTAATGGGAAATTTAATTCAGTATACATATATCAACAAAAGTCAAAGCATAAACAAAAAATCGTCAACAATAATTGTATATGCTCTTGATAAATACACGCGCATCATGTGTAAAATACATTTCGACATATTTATGTATAACTTTCTGTAGACATCCCGAAAATTTCTTGGAAATTATATTTACAAAATAAAAAATTATATATATTTACAGAATGCACTACTATATAGTATTAAAATTGAGTCAAATACGGACTTTGAGTAAGCCTGGTGAGGAATAATTTAATGTAACAAAAATTAAAACTTGGGCCTTTGGACTTTTGAAATATATACTTGCTAAAAATGATTGATGAGTTCTAAAACTGATAAAATTATCTTTATCTTCTACTTTTGAACAGTATCTAGAGCTTGAATTATCAATAGGCCCTCTTGTTAGAAGTTCTGTGTAACACTTCATTTACATTGACTAACTTTTTTTGTTGAAACTTCTAAGAATATTCAAAGTTTGCGCAAGTCTTTAAGTTTGGAGCGAAACGTAGAGTTTATTCTAGAAATTGTGAACAATGTAGCTTTTTAGTGAGGGAAATCTCATTAAGAGTTGAATTACGTCAAGTTTATGGGCTTGGCTTGGCTTGGCTTGTCGCTTTTACGAGCTACGTGGCGTAGTCGGTGCAGCTTAATAGACGCTATCATTATCGAGCTTAGATTATTTGTAGTTTATTTTTCCACAGCATAGTCTTTAGTTTATTAAGATCACCAAATCACTGTGGAATTCGATTCAGTAAACATCTCCGTGCAACCTTAGACAGTTGGGAAGATGGAGTACTTAGGTACATTATAATTCTAGAAGCTTCGACCACTATTACTCGGTTTTTCGCCTATTCTATGGATTCATTTAGAAGAAACCTTTTCAATTCATGGTATGCATCCAATTATTATTAGTATTAAACCATATATATGACAATTTAACTATTATAATTATATCAATCAATCAGAATATATAATACCATACCTATATAATCTACTACATAGTGCTAGTCTAAGATATTGTTGGAACTTTCATTAATAATTCTGTGAAGGCCATATTCACTTAACAGATGTCGCTATAATCGTCCAAGCTCTCTCTAACAGAATTTGGAATTACAGGTCGTGTAATAGAAAATTCAAACAGTGAGCTCAATTAAGTGCTGTTTGCATAGACAATATTAATTAGCACAATCTTCATTTATTATGTTATGTAATTGAACTAATTACACTTATGTATATTACGTTCCTAGACACTAATTCTCTTACTTATTCTAAATGAATTTTTGCTCAAATTATTACTAAATAACACATTCGGTTGTAGTCTTATACGTCACGCTGGTGTCGCAAATCTTAGGAAATATTAAAACGTTGGAAAATGAGGAGACTCATAAGAGTGAAGTACAGTGGTAAATGAATATAGATATGATAGCATCATCATAGTTTTGGGGATGCAGGCAGAGACTGTGTTTGCGTAGACGAGTCCTGATTTATTTATTAGTTAGGCTGGCTATTTTACCTTTTGTCTGCACGCTGATTGTTTGGGTTTTTAATCGATTTCGCATACTATAGTTGTAAAAGTTACTTATTACGTCAATTAAAATATCATTATGCATTCTGAAAAGTTTTAAGTGAAAAATGTCATGGATTTTATTATTGTTGTTAGGTTTATTTAAACTACGACGTTTGTATACGATTTCTCGTACTATTGGTATATTTTAGATTTCAAAAGCTTTTACTTACTATGTTTACTTGCTTCCGAATTTGATTACTCGAATTTTCCCGTAAATGGTGTTCAAAACTGGTTTCATATGAGACTTGTTTTTATTGGTTACGTTTCTCACATTTTTTCCTGTTTTGAGTATTTAAACTTAACAACTACGACCTACTTCATCATAGTAAGATATTGAAAATTTGTCTCCATAATAAGATAGCATCAATTTAATTTGTATGAAACTTTATGAGAAGAAAATACTAGTCCAGGTAAAGCGTAAGCGTTTTCACTTTTGCTCTTATTTAAAACATAATTTGTCCAAGACTAATCAATTTAATTAACTAACAGGTCTCCTTTCATAATAAAATTATATCAAGTTGGAAACTGTCCAATTATCCAGATTGCTGATAGAATGATAACACGACGATTCAAAGTACTTTGTGGTAATTCCACGAAAATTGATTACTTGGACCGAAATGTAATTCTTAACTATTCCTTTATGATATTGTCTGGAAATATGAGTTGACATAAAATATAAACAATTATTTACTTTGCTCTATAACAGTAAAAATATTCTTATAAATAATATGTTTTGTAAGAAAATATGTCAACGATAATTTTGTCATCAATAACTTAATCAAGTCCGAGCTGCAGAAATGATTTCTTGAGATTTTGTACAAAGATAGCATCAAGCCTTGGAAAGGACACCAGCTAGTGGAAATGTTTTTTAACTAAATCCTTAAACGAGTGAAATAAGCATTAAAATTTTATGGAAGTTGATTAATTTTCAACTAGCCAATTTAAATAAAGGTGAAACAAATCGGATGCAGAATATGTAATTATAATAATTTTAGCAATAAAGGACTTATCAAAGCGAACTATCGATGGTTGATGTAATTAAAATAAGCAGTAATATCATATATGTATAGTATTTTATTTGTAACCGGACAATCAGAGAAGCGGTCAGATTTAGACAACTGTCACAACATTGGCGGGCGCACCGCTGGTACTGTCATTCCAATTGCTTGACACTTCCATTTCGATTCTATTTCCGTGTAGTCATCACCTTGTTTAGTTACGGTGGTCTCTGTACTTAATGGATTAACCATTTGTCTGATTAGTGTTATCAATAAATAACGAGCCAACGCATAGGGGTCAGAGCAAATCATTCATTCATTAAATTTTAGGGGTCGAATACTCGTATTACGCAAACACTGCCGCACGAGTAAACCAATTTACGTGCGCAAATATTTGATAATGCCCAATGTTGGCGTATTATTCCCGTTTAGTAAAGTTTTGCCCAAACTAAGAGGACAATTATTATACAGCTGAGAGACAACTGCTACTGCGGAATCGGACAAGTTAACAATTATATTGCGTAATTGCTAAATCAACTATACTATTCTACAAAGGAGCCGCCACAACGACATCGTGCGCGCATGTCTAAATGATTCACATTAAATATTTCATCAGTTACCTACATCTCTCTTTCGGCCTTGATTTATAAATATTTTTATCTACCCAGCGTCCTTTTCTGAAGTTCAAGCTGTATCCATGGTAAATTTAAATAAAATCCGATCAGCAGTTTTATCACGGAAACTTGATCAGTATCTTAACAACTACATTTTGTCGTCCTTCTGTGTTCATGTGAATTCCTAGTAATTTTCATAGAGATGAATACAATACCGTAAGCAACAAATCATTGAAGAGCATAAATAACTTCATACGTCATAACAAGAAGCAACTGCATGCAGTGAAATACAACTGTATAGAGTAAAACTTCTCCGTAATTAGGAATATTCATGATAAATCAGAATACACTAAGATGTACACACTAACTTCGTATAGGCGTTTAATTGTGGGAGCGTAGAGATGCTTTCGCGAAACTGAACCAAAGTTCAAAGGAAGCATGCGTTCTTGGGCAACAAATACGAACTGACAAAATGTTAACTCGGCATGAATTATGAGCTACGCCCGGCGACTACCCCGGGGAAATTAAAGTGTCTTGTTGCAACTTTCAAAAGACGCTCAGGTATAGAAGTGCGCTGGTTCCCGTTGGAAACTATGCAATAAATAATTCAATTCCACGGAATGGGAATGCATTCTTCAATTGGCTCTTCTGATCAATTGAATTGAACTTCAATCGTATCTCTTCGGAAATATTACAGAATAAGACGCGGTTATGCATGGACAATCTCGATCGCTACAATATTTATATGGAGGAATATATGATGTTTTTGAACTATGTGTTTTTACTTAATTTTTTTTTTCGTACAGAATTTTCATTTTCAGATTTTTTCTGAAACTATATTTTTATAATCCGAGCTTTCGCTCACCTTTTTAAGCCCTTGGGGTGCTTACAAAATTTTCTTTACCATATGCCGAACTATATTTTATATACATTATTTATTTTGTCTCGACAAAATTAATTTTATATTTTTTCTTTAACATACATAAAAATAATCTCACTAACCCAAAATAATGTGTGAAACCATTGATGTATTAAGCCGATTAAAGACAATAAGTTCAGTCAAAAACGCTGTAAAAACGATTACTTTTTGTTTTAAATTTTAACATAGAAATCTAGAAAATCTAAGCTCACGCTAAGCTGTCCTCGCAAAATGTCGGAGGGTAATACATCATGGTCGTACAGTTGGAGCCGGGAGGAACAATTTGTAACGTCAATTGCGGTTATTATCCAATCAATCAACGTTACACCGAGACTAAATTTGGAACTAAGAGAACTAGATACCACTACAATTAAATATCATTTTATGAGCAGGTCTTTGTAAAAAAATATGCTAAATAGAAATTATAGATAAAAATAATAAAAAAAAAAAGGTAATCATGATGCTATGTGATTTACGCCTAAATGTTTCTATTATAAAATATCAAATATTTCAATTATGAAAATATTGCAGTAATATTCAGAGGCATTATGAGAAATAGAATTTCAAATACTTATGCTGTATTGAGTCTTTAAAAATATTTTTTTAAGATAATGTCTGTTCCTTGTCAATTAAGAAAATATCTAAACCAATGTTATACCAAAGTAATTCCAGCACCTTATACAACGTAATGTTCCCCTGAAGGTCGTTCCTTTCATTTTATAAATTCGCATGACACGAGAGCATACGAAAAATTTCATAAGGCTGCCTCAGAAGGCTGCAATCAGGCGCGAACAATTATTTCCCTAGAGCCTGGATACATATACGACGAGTCCGTTACTAGACGTGCGCTATTTGTCGACCTGATGAGCCCTACCTACCTAACATATGAAATTTCTGAGCTTGCTCCGTTGGTTCTTTTACGTTTTTTATTTTATTAATTTCATAAATAAACGAAATAAAAAAACCTCATAGGGTTTAATACAACTTTTTTATAATTGTTCTTTTTGCCTCATGCCATTTTAAAATCATAAGAAAAATAATTTGATCTTTACAGAAGATACTGATCAGTAAGTTTTAGACGATTAATGTCACAGTCCATTCTGTAAGAAATTTACATTTCTATAAAACAGCAATAGTTAACTTACGTAGCAGTTTCACTTTGTCGTTTTCGTTAATTTGAATTTTAACAATATTATTTATTTTAAGCCTGCTTTTCTAACAGTATCTTTAAGAAGTGATAGAATATTTTTTACATAAACCATATTGTATTGTATCACAGTACATTTCACTGTTCTGTACGTAAGTGTACCGTCCTGCTACTTTTCCTTATTTCCTTTTAAGTAGAGTTCATTAAATACTAATTTACGACCTCCCTCTTAACCAAAATCGACGCTACTTGGAGGCGATCCAAGTAGGTTTTTAATGCTCTTTATTTCCTGCTCATTCATTTAAGTAAATTTAACTTGGCGGTGCAGTTGACCCGGTTTCGGAAAGTTTTTATCGTCGCTGATTTCGACACGAGACTATTTTACGGAACAATGTTTTTTATTGCATAATAGAATGTCGTCTTTTTCATGTTATTTAATTATTCCATCAATGCAGATTTTTAGGCTTTGTACAGTCGTTGAATACACAGGCATATATAACAAAGGGGGGTAAATCTGGACCTCCTGACCTCCCCCTTCTCCTATATATGTACCCTTATATAAATAAATATGTTTTGTGTTCAACGAATGTAGAGTCCTAAAATAGGCGAAAAATGAACGATTTGCGAAATATTTAAATTTTCACATAAATAAATTGTTTTCAGATATTACTGACACATTTTATGTAATAGCACCTGCTTAGAGCAATTATCGTTTTCTGCAACCTCCCATATAATTCCGTATTTGTGTAATTTGTAATTGACTGGCATAAGTGGGTACTCAACCCACTTTAGTCTAGAATTTTGACATTTTCTGTGTGAAGTTCGGAAGGAAAGTATTTAGTATTTCAACATATTTAAACTTCTGAACCCCCATAACATAGGTACAGCTATGGCATGATAAAACATGTTCTATTAGAAAGCATCATAGGCAATGCTATTTCTGCTCGTGTAGCGGATCTCAGTTTCAGTTAACTCCCTTGACATGTTACGTGTAGACTGTAAAATGGATTTGCAGTAATGCATTTTATTTCGTACCCATTTAGATGCAGTTGACCTGGTTCTACAGTTTTTATGATTCTCGCTACCAGCGCGGCCGTTTTATACAGCACCGTCAAGCCACCCAGAAAATGTTACTAGGATTATTGTCTTTGTATTTTTTTCAAAAAGTATTTCACATACATACATATATACATACTGTTGCACCAAGTATAGAGAAATAGATAATCCTAGTCTGAAACACTAGCCAAACTTTCAAGTGACATATGACCTTTAGTATTTCAATTGTGCAAAAAAAATTAAGGAAAATATATATCTTACTTAGGTACATAACATATTTGGAATTAATGAACAGTTATACGTTTTATATTCTAAATAACAATGTTAATCGTTATAAAAACATAAATCTATTATTTATTATACATTTTAAACCTTTTTACGCTGAACCCATACATCGTAAAAGATAAATTTTAATACAATGTAACATGTATCTAAACAGTACATAAATCAAACTGAGCAACTTTAAGCCGCTGCACGCTGCAAAATCTATGAAAACAGTAAATCGCCATTACTCTATTATTCGTGACGTTTTTTACATGCGGCGATCGTAACTAATCTACCGGTATTGTTAGTAGGAAGTATAAAAATATTTATCAGATATGAGCCTGTGTTTTACTTGCATTGCACATTAGTGAAAAATATCCTATTGCCACAACTGTTTAGAGCCTTTTTCTGTCCTTTGTAGGCCGTTTTCAACTCAAAAATAGCTTTCCGCGATTATATACACGTTATATTTAGTAATATACCTTGTCTTAAATGCAAAAGTTTGACAGGAATATCTTGTTTCATAACAAATCACGAACAGATTGCCAGAATACCTTAACGTTGATTATAATTTCTGCCCCCTCGTAAATACGGACAAAGTCGGCGGCCGGAGCAAGTGTGTACGTACGTCGATTTTCATTACTGACCGCTTTTTGTTGGACCCCGCGCTTGGGAACTTCAATTTATATTTAAATTCCTCCCCGTTTCTGATTGGAAAAGTTCCGCCTATCCGTTACTGTGAAAAAGGGAATATTTATGGATAGATACCTGCTGATGCACAATACGTGAATCCACTGTCAATCGCCGACTAACAAGTTATATTTACATTAAATTCTATAACCTTTAATAAGTAGCTGTGCTTAGACATAGGTTCCTTGTTGTTCCGTCCATAAGTTAGGGATATTATGATCTTAATTACAGGTTCATTTCAAATTTTTAACTAATCATTTTTGCGTAAAGTCATGCAAATGCGTCATTTATGTCCTACATAACAATGACGTCTGCGTCTACTTCGCTATAAATGTCAAAGTAAATATAATACCGTCAGGATTAAACGAAAACACAATACATCTTTTAAGGTTTACACGCATATCAGTGTTTAAAATGTGTAGGTACACTAATGCACTCGAAATTTAATGTGGAAGGCAGACAACATACAATATTTTAATAAAGGAAACACACAACGAAACTCGTAGGCAACATTAACGAGATTTCGTTTCGCCGTTGCCGAATAGTTCCCGGCAAAGTTCAGTCCCGCCCTTTGTTAGGTAAGCGTTGTATACGCGACGAATAACACGTGGGAAGGGCCGGTATCGTATCTAATGTTATTTATCATAATTATCGTCATAATCAATCCTTATCATCGGTCAATTTAGTCACGTGCTCAAATAATGCCAGCATTTCACAATTTACGAGTATATTATTGAGAATTAGTGGCAAATTTTATTGGGTATCAGCTAACAGTCTAAGTGTTATACTTTCCCGATGCCTTCAGAAAAGCCTTATAATATTTTCCGTCAAATAGATATGCACTGTAGATATAATATGAGTATTTTAGAAAAAATAATTCAATCGCAAAATATTTCCTTACCTCGTTGATTATAATTAGACATTTAGACATTGTTAATGTGCAAATAAATAAATGTATCACAGTAATTACCAGGTATTATGATAAATAAAATAATTATATTCTCCACACATTCATTATTAGTGGTTAATGGGTACTACAAGCGCCTAAAGTGTTGAATGAAGTTATTCCTCAGGTAAATACTGTTAGGAAATTGCGTACCGCGATTTGCTGGTTCTTTTGTGTAACTTCACAGAACTGCCGGTTATCAATTTTCGTAATAAATGTTTTCCCTTCTTTAGTTGTAGTTTACGGTAGCTTTCGATTGAGTTTCGGTCTGCTGACCTTTATGTTGGCCGAAGAGTTTTAGAGAGTATAGGTTTGTTTTTATTTACCATTATATGCTAACATTTGACTGTACTCTTCGCTGATGGACAGTGACTATGTGACCTATGGATGTAGCCTGCTAGTCTAGGAGATGCTGATGCGTTTTAATTTTTTTTTCAGTACTATGCCGGGCCTCCACGGAACAAACATTGTCAACATTTGTGCTGTCAACACGTATTGGTGACAAAAGTACTATGAAATTAGAGATGCTGATAGGATTTTCTAGTCTTTGGCCGTCTGGATCATGACCTACGAAGTATTCCGATTCCACCTGGTCAATGGAATGTCTGACTGAAATGGTTGATAAGTAAAGGCATATCTGCCTTTACTTACCTTTCATCTATTTTAAAAATATGTTTGACAAATATATTTTTTTGGAGAAAATCAAGACGTGTATTAGGTATTACGATTAATAACTCACGCTTTCACTCAAACGCCTTTTATAATAAACAAGTTTATTTTGTTGACGAAACTGAACATTGTATTTATTAAAACAGAAACAAAAAAACAGTTGAGTGGTCACGGACATCTAATGGTAGGTATATGACGTTGCGTGACGTTAGAACTCTTGCTGAAATTATGTTCGAAAATTGTTCACGATTACATAATCACGCGAAATTAACTCGTAACCAAGTAAGGGTTGAAACAAATTAAGAACTACTGGATAGAATTTTTATTTCTTTAGATATTTGAAAATTAAATACAAAGATTTATAAAAGCTTAAAAATTGGTGTAGTTCCGTCTTATAAGTGATTCATTAGTCGCATGAATCTAGGAATATGCAGCAGTTGCAATGTTTGCAGTTTTACCAACTTCCCGCTTGTGATTATCGCCACGCATATGAGCCAGACGGAGGCTTACTCTGAAATATTAGATTGGCTTTGAACCATGCTAGCGTACCCAACGCCGAACCAGGTAATGGAGTTGCGAATGCAAAGTTTCAATCTCTTTTAAGAGCCATATTCCCGGTATATATCAGGTGGGATAAACCAAGCGGCACTTAATGTGTTAATGCATCTAAATTAATAGCCTTTCTATCATCCGATCTAGCGGCTCTCTATCTACTCGGCTATATTGGATCCGCTTTAAATAGTAAGTATCAAGCCATCCACTTATCGCGAACAAAACACTAATGCAAAACAAAACGTTTACTACAATCTATGACTCATATTATATGTTTAATTTATAAAATGCACGAAACTTTAAAAAATCAGAGGTACGAGGGTTTAAATACTGGCAGTATAGGAACCCTGACCACCGGAGAGTAAGACTAAAATTCATACTAATTGTCTTATCTTGCTATTATCTTACGTAGGCTTACGTTTCTAATAGGTATTATAATAAACTTAGCTTGGTATTTTTCAGAAAATCACGATTGAATTATCTCAAATTATTCATAGTAGTTCAATATCTTGAGCGGCCATATTTACATATAATTAAAACCTTTATGTTTAGTAAATAAATAACTAACCTGTGAAATTGTAAGCGTGAGGGAATGTCAAAAATTCATAGCGTGCTCCGAAGAGCTGCGTGAGCGGTCGCGATTGAAAGCTACTAAAACAATTTACTGTTTTTAAATTTAGAACGTAATAAAAACGAAACTATTCGACGAGATTATAGAAAAAGAAGTGTTTCTAAGAAATAATTTTAAACGACTCTCGCTCTGTATGAAAAACATTTTCAACCAAGTTAAATACTTTGTATTAATTTCAATATTGAATCAAATGTTTCCCTGCACTAATCAATGAAATAATAAGGTGTTATAGATCTAGCATAATATAGCGGGAACCGTTTGCTAGTCTTTTCTGGAAAAATATTCGAAACTCGGTGCGGGAGTTAGAAGTTCAATAATGCACAGCGGCTGTAAAACGTGCATACTCCTACAATGGAGAGTGCGATTCGCTGCCGCTAAATGGCCCGCACTAAGAATTTATTGTTAGAACGTGTTTTAATATGAAAACGATGTGATATAAGAGCGCCATTATATTAATCTTGTTACTTAGAACTGCTTTCAGATTTTGCAACATGGGCTAGGAATATTATTATTATTATATCCACGACAATGGTATCAAAAGAAAGCATATAATTAAAATTACGTTCAGCGTACAGATATTATAAGAACATAAATAAAGGAATAAACTAAACAAGAACGCATTCATCGGTATGTTAAAAATTTATAGGCATAGTCTCTTATTACAGATCAAATACCCAACTATGTGGATTCCCTAAAACATTTTGTGGATAAACATACATATTTCTTCGACCCGCAAACATTTTATTAAATTCTGCGCCATCTGCGTAACATGATATTGATAAAATAATATATGAAGACAGCTATTTAGTATATTTCGCATCTATTTACATAATTTCCCTCGAGACGATAACAATATTGTACAACAGGCATAATAATATGAATAAATTGTTTTATCAACGATTGCCTGTTTATGTTGTTCTTGTAAATTCAGAAATAATGTACGCTTATCTGTATTTTTCCATCATAATTACATCCTATGTTTATGTTATTGAACTCAGTGGAACTTTATCTATTGCTTTCTGAACTGAGAGTGAGTAATCATCAAAATAATACATAGCTATAGTTTTTTAATGAAATGCCAGTTTAAATTTGTAACTATCGAAACTAATCATTGGATTAATCCCCAATCCAATATAATCTCAAATAGGATTAAAGTTTTACTTGAGATCTGTCATGATATGGTTAGAAACGACCTCGAGGATGAGGGTGAAAGGCCTTTTGACTTAGTGCTTGCGTTATTCGATTTAATCGATTTCGCTGTCTTCAACCAAACTTCTTCAATTTTCATTTCGAATACTAAATGGTTTGTAACTAAATATATCCAATGTCACATTGAAGTTACAATTAATAACGCTAATTGGATTAAATCCAATGTAACTGTCTTCATTCAATCCAAACAAAGTAACGAGCTAGTTGTCAGCAATACAAAAAGTTGCCCAACAAATTCCGAACTGATATCGCCGAATGATTACACAAAGGACAACTATAGGCCAAATTACACGTAACAAGAAGTTCGGATAAGTTTTATCTAGTTTCCAATTCTTTTTCTATTTGCAAATTAGCATTTATTCGTGATGACTGAGCACTCCGATGGATTACCGATTTCGTTTTGTGGATTCAATGTTTGTCTTTGTCGAGTATTTTGTTTAAATTAAATTACCTATATTGTGGCTCAGAAAAAAACGCTTTCTTTGCGATCGAGTTTTAAATAAATTTGTTTTGTCTTTAAATTTTAGCTATCGTCGACTCAGTTTTGAGTATTCATCGCATATTAGTCAATTTTGATTATTTTGTTCCTCTGTTTATGATTGTTCTAATGGCACTATTGATGCCCTTAGTCGACATAGGTACTGGTATTTTATCATTCTCGTACCTTTTTTTTATTTATTTAATCAGTAAAGGAACAAGCTTCAACAACATTTAGTTGTGTCGGCTACAAACATGAGATTTCAAGTTTATATTCGAAATTTCAACACATTACGTATTGCGATGGAAACATGAATCATTTTAGCTGATAGATAAAGTATACAAAATAATTTATAGAAATGCGCAATAACACAAAATAGCCAATCCATTAAAGTTAATGTACGTATGATATCAGAATACGACACGACAGCGCCACTCAACCTATCAAAACATGTAATAATAATATGTTTTTATTTTATGCAAATTAAGACAATTTGTAAAAAATCGGAAATTAAAAAATTGACATGACGTGATAACGTGAAATCATATGTGAACACAAATAGGACAATAGAGGAAATTGGAAAAATTATATTATTATGTGATATTAGTAAAATTCAATTGAAATCTTCGCATGAAACATGTCAGTCAAAGGATGCATGTTTACATATATTAGATGGCAGAAGACAAATTTTGATAATTTATTCTAATAAATGTTGAGAAGCGTAGTGTTAGGGAGATGCATTACTGGCCGATAGCATTCAACGGTGCATGAAAAATGCGATCTATACATTTGCTCTATTAGTTATGATGTGAATAAGTTCTATTGGTACCATTGGAGTTTCATGTTACTTTTATTCAATTTTCTATGGGAGTGCTATTAAATATATTGGGTCTGCTTTGCTTCTCTTACTAAATTATATAGCACGTGATGTTGTGAGAATTTTTATGAAAAACTACCTGCGTAATGGCGGCTTTTAATTTTGATTATGGAATATTGATGTAATGTAATGAATTATGATACTAAAAGCAAAGGATACTCTGGTAACTCGTATGTGGCTGATCTCATACGTGAATTGAATTTGTGATATTTTATTTTTGAAATGAGATTAATTATGTTTAATGCAGAAAAAATAAATATTATTTCAGTATTATTTATTCTTATTATTGCAAAGTAAATGCGTATACCACTTAGACACTCGTTCACAGTCATTTATGAACGTATGTATATTAACTAAGCGTTACATTTTTTCAACAACCTTGAATATTCTCACTTCATTACCATACTATAATGTAACATAACAGATACGCTCGCTAAGAAGAAAATACGGTTAAAATTTCCATGGAACGTAGGGCGAAGTATGCGAAAGTTGGAAGGAAACGATACATAATATCAAAGGAAGTTTTCGGTGGAAGCTGCAGAAGTCGCTCGCAGTTCATTAAACAAAAGGGAGTTCGTTCAAAAGAACACGTGAGGTAGCACAATTAAACTAAAATGAACCGGCTGATACTGTCAGCAACACAAGTAATGACAACATACAATGTATTAAAGAAGAACAAGAGAAAAACAAGCAGTATTTACTGCGCTTATACGAGTCGTGTGCTTCAAAATCATTCGACAGCTTTTTAATAGTAGTTTCCATACGATATCTTTAAATCAATTATGTTACATGCAACCCTTTATATTCCACTGCTAGGAAGGGATCTTTTTCGTTAGTTTGAACGTATGTACATTACACATCAGCTGCAGTGACAATGCGTATATTCACGAGCTACTGACGTTTTGTCGGTCGTCGCGTTTTTAAACCGCTTTTGTTTTTTTATATCGTAATCCTTATACTCGTATATGTTGTATGGTTAAGCAATCCTTCGTCTCGATTCGAGAAAAGCCTATTGTAGTATGCTGCTAGCTTGCGAATTCGTGGAGATTTAAATTTATGCCCAGTCAGACTTTCATAAATTTTGCTCGAAATCCGAAACAAAATGTGTCTAGAATTTCGAGAAGAATAATAATAATGAAATATACAGTTTTCTACTATCCTTTGAAGCGTTGAGGCGTATTAGCCTCCGTTGCGAATTTTCGTTTTTATTTATTTCGATAGTGCGTTAATTTATTAAGAAAACTCTTATAAACTGGTTCCAGTCATGTGAGCTCTGAACATGACTGCGTTTATTTAAAAAAACAAAGTGCATCGAATCAACAACTTTGAGCCGGTGAATGAAGTGAAAATTGAATTTGCGGACTAAGAACCATTTCGAGCACTTAACTGTTATTTGTATCCGAAACTTAATTATTTACCCGCCACTGGCTTGAATGGGACCGGGAAATGGGAATGGGAAAATTCTTATTATCTCGAAAAACTTTAATTTAAAGTTTGTTGCCGCTATTTCTAGGCAGTATTCGTGCGAGCAAACTGCGCTTCCTTATAAGCTTATTTTCTTCACAGGGACTCGAAAATTTTCTTTAGATTAGTTTCTCTTGTTGAGGAAAATAGGAAGGAATGAGGAATAATAAGTTCGCGTCGCCTTTTAAATTGGAATTCGTTTCTTTTATCCCAAGATTTCTACTGGTTTGCCCACGCTGAGAAAATAGCGTTGGTTTACTTATTAGCTACGTATTTGCGTTATTAAAACTTTGGTATTTTATCAACAGCGAATATCCTCTTTCTTTTGTTTTCGTTCTTGTTGCGGCCATACTTGTAGCTTCATGTAAAAAAACTAAATACTCTGTGTTGAATTTCATAAAAAATTTTATTGTGTAAAGCTGTATTGAACACTTATCTTAAGCTATGTTTACAATTAGAAATAATAAAACCGAAATACTAAATTCATAAGTAAAAGTATAAAATACTTTCTGAAATTGATCATAAGTTAAAACTTTCTACTACTAATTAGCATGAAATTTTGTCTGCGCTGCTTTTAGACGAATTAGAACAAAATATTTTGAATAAAACGTTCCGCTCTGCCTTTTACATCTAGAAAATTATTTCGTTGAACATCTCAAGAAATTCACTATCAGTTTTAATAAAACAAACAAAATAAGTAGCCTAATCCTTTGAAAATTACAGATATCAGCCAAATTCAGAACACTCAAAGGCTACTCGGAGGAACAACGAAATGAAGTTTGGAGCCGTACTTAGAATATTTGCATATCTGAAGAATAATTTGAAGAAATGGCATCTAGTTGGTTGAAAATGTTGACTACACCATGCACTGGGACCAGAACTAGAACTTGTCTCACGGCCAAGCGTTTTTAAACAGAACATACGCCATTTTCATAAATAAAGCGCCATCTATTTTATGGCAACCGAAAACAACACCAGTAAAAATGTTATACCAGTAATATTTTAGTTATACTATTAGCGAAATGTTACGTTATCTTAATATCATGCTCAGGGTTTCGACACATCTCGCTGTAATTTCGTTTAAACATGTACCTGGCCTGAGTAGATGTCCATAGGCGACGCAACCATTTACTATAGGGTGGCCTATCTGCTTGTTTGCTAGGTTAATTTTATAAAAAAAACATATGATATGATTAGAAGAAAATTCACAGAATTCTGAATACTCACATTGCAGTGCATGAATGATAAAATGATTTTGGCATAGTTTTGAAATTGAGTAGGTATTCATAAACAATCTATTTATCATTTTGAAGAATATTTTCATTTTGATAAAACCAAGACGAAGATTTCTGTGTACGTAATTACTCAATTAACTTAATGTCCTTTGGCTTAACAAATGATGGAACGTGATCAATTTTTCATTCGGTAATAGTAATATAATACAACGATAAAAACAAAGAGACCTAAATCAAGATGTCTTTATAAAATAACAAAGACTAAAATTTGTATGATGATAATATTTCTTTGAATAAATAAATCGAATTAAAATTAACTCGTTTACCTCGCTTTGTTTTCCTTGTTCTTTATCGAAAATGTTTCACAGTTTGGTTCCAATATGGCGCTAACTCAATCCGGGCCTATGCTCGCCCACATTTTCGCGGTTCATTGGATATAAAAAGAAAATAGCGCTTTAAAAGGGATTGAGGAGCCCTTTTAACGTTTTTGTCCAATTTCCAGACGATGTTAGTCCGTGCCCGCGCAAGTTTCAACAAACAGAAGTTTAACGATCCGTAAGGAGGATTGAATTGACAAACCGCTCAAGTCCAGTTTTGATTCCCGGCAGCGCACATACTTATGTGAATCACGAATTTATATCCGTAGGTACTTGATGTGGACGTTTGTGAATGGCTTTTATATGTAACTAGCTGACCTGGCAAACGTTGTTATGCCATATAAATTATTTTTTATTGCTGCTCCTCTCCTATTCAGCTTGGCGTGATATTATATCCTAAAGCCTTCCTCGATAAATGAGCTATTTAACACTGAAAGAATTTTTCAAATCGGACTAATATTTCCTGAGATTAGCGCGTTCAAACAAACTCTTCAGCTTTATATTATTAGTATAGATTACTAAATTGGAGTATATGACAAAGAGAATGGAATGTAATGGAACATATCACTTCTTCGTGTTCTCCACTCATTTTAGTCAACAACATTGTTGAAAATGTTACGGTATATAGATTGCAGTTTTTAAATTGTTAGGTTTAAAAGTAGAACAGCTCATATTTATGATGTTCTCATTGTTGCTTAGAGAATGTTCTCGACAATCGAAGAATGTATTTTGCTTCATTCAATAAACACAATCAACTAACAATAGCTTAGTAAAATAATAAAACTGCATTTCCCGTTTCATTGGCATTTTGTTTGTCAACTAAACTTAGATTTTAATTTTAGTACAACACACGGGAGTTGGTTCCCGACTAAAATCCAATAACAGTCGCGCTGGACAGCTCCAAACTTGGAACAATTGGTGAATGAAAACAGTCGGGTGGTTGCGGAGCTTTTTTTGCCGCTTTTAAATAAATAAAATCTGTTTATTCCGCGAATGAAAAACGCTTGAACCATAGCGAACAAGCAAACGGAATTTAATTTAAACAACGTCGTTTTCATAGCTGTTACAATTGAATCAGCACGTTCCGGCAATTGTGTTCTAATTTTCTATCCAGTTTGAAAACGAATTGATGACCAAATAAATCGAGAATTCGGTACTTTCAACAACATTCTCAAATCTTATACAAAATACAACAGAAAGAGACTAGTATACCGACACAAAATATCCGACAAAAACAATGTAATGTGTTGTACTTGTTTTTATTTCAATAGTGGTTAACGATGATTTTGATTATCAAAACTAATGTAATGAAATAATCTAATAAATAACTAATGAAATCACTTGCGGGTTCGTTGACCTGAAATAAAAAACAAAGTTCAGTCATCGTCAAAAGTCCATTTCACGTTTTATTTGAGCAGAAGACAATTACGTGAACACATTTTTAATTTTGTGTAATTTTATTTGATCCGTAGTGACTTAGTGTGGGTGAGAGTTCATGGAGGAAAACTGTCACGTAGAGAATAGGTGCGATTTTAGTAATGAGCTGATCAATATTCAAGCGGCAAACGTCTTACCGTAACAACAGAACAAATTCGAAAGACGAAGTATCGACAGCGGCCGGCCCTTAATGCAATTATCATAATGGCGACCAATAAAAGAGAGGTTCGGAATTCGTGACACAGCTTTAAAAAGTACTATCAAAGGTGCCTAAGGCGGAAAACGTCGCATCTTATTTAGCACCCTCCCGAAAGAGGGTCCTATCGGGCCCTCACCTAATCACATTACGGACAATGAAAGAGCTCAAGATAAAAAAGGACGAAACAGATTTGCATGAACCGTTAAAGTTGATTAAGTGTACTTGTATATTTAAATATCATGTAAATTTCAATAAATCATTGAAGACACTTCACAAGTTGACGTGATTGGTTCAATTGAATTTTCTACTATACTTAAAGCTGCTTTATTCTAGGTGCTCTCGGGCGGTACATTCTATTGTAAGCATTTATTGCGTTTTTGTAAATTATCTACTCCAATGAATGATAATCAGCGTCCGTACAAAAGCGAAAATCCATCTGAAAATTGTTTCGGACGTCAGAGCCAAAATTTAATCTATTATTAGGACAATCAAAGTCTGCTCTTTCGTTCGCTAAATGAGTGCGGCACCCTAATATAATATTATACAATACGGGCAATTCCATTCGCATCTCTGACGAGTTGATCAGGCGTGAACTCTTTTATATTTGGAGTCACGTGTCGACCGACGTCCAGGAAACCGACAGCGGCGTACGAATTTGAGCGGATCTAATGCACTCAAAACCATGTGACATCGAACGTGGGGCGAATGGGGAGATCGAAACAATGAAGTAGACTGAAACGAATTGTGAGACACTATATTATTTGCGGAAAAATCAATGGAGAAACGCTTCCGATAGGAACATTCGAAACGGCGACAGGAAGGCTGATCATTATTATTACTGTCCACGGTATGAATGGGAGCGTGCCGATCCGCTTCCGCGCTACGCTTCCTTTCGAACGATGGCTTTATAAAAGCTGTTATTTAGCTGTCACACTCCAACCCCCTGTTTTGTGTGTTTAGTGAAAATTAATACAAAACCAAATGACACCGTGGTCTTTTATTTTATGAAAACTCTAATCAACCCTTGACTACGTATTTCTTAAGTACCTGAAAACGTATATTAACTTAACTTAAAACAATTAACTTAAAATATTTCTGTTTGTTATTTACCAATAATTGTGTTATTAAATTGTTATCTATCTGTTTGCTTATCGGTAGTAATGCTAGGATCCGGTAAACCAATTGTATTAGAACTTTCACTGGAAGATATTTAGATATAGGACTACGTATAAAATACACTTTTCCGCGTAATGTTTGGGCTTATTAGTTGAAAATCGAAAAATCCTTAAAAACAAAAATCATTTGAATTCACGTATAAGTCTTGAAATAGGTTCAGTAATCAGTCAATAACTTTTTACGTCCTTATTCCACGCGGAAGAAGTCGCTCATACATACTAGTCTATAACATAACACTTGAAAACAGTATAAATATAATATGACAAATAAAAGAATAAAAACTGTAAAAGTATTCAATAATACATCCATCTTTTTTCGCACCATAACAAAATTCGTGATCAAATCAATTCTGACAAACCTTCAAAAAGGGAGACAAAGATCATGAGCCCCTTTTTTATATTATTGACGTGTCGCGAACTAAATTGGTGCCCTTATAGGGAGAAAATCGTGTTTCATTTGACAGTTCTATATTTTTTTCTTAAGCTTCGATGAGACATTTTACAAGACAGGTGTTATATATAAGTTATTGACATCTTGCAATGTTTCTTTTCATCATTGATTGTTTCTTAAATCCGAATAATACCTATAAAAGTCAACATAATAAAGATTCAGAAATAAAATACACAAAATATGAAGCAGGTAAAAACGTATTAGTTTTCATCTCAAATAAATTTTAGTTTGGTAACAATATTATTTCAACTTTTTAGATATTATTAACCCTAAGTGCTTATACATTTCGGAGACACTTACTGTTATGTAGACCTACCATTTTATTTATACAGCATAAAAGCCAATACCTACAAAGTATACAGTCTTCACCAATCTTACTCGAAATGTTAAAATTTGTTGCACATTTGGTCGCGAATACAGCCACCTTCAGGCTTCAGATTGAAGAACTTTAAGCCTCTAAATCCAATGCGCTCTTTAATGTATATACTTACCATAAATCAGTGAATAACCGCTCAAATCGTGGCAGTGACCTCGGTTTTTTAGTGTTGCGAACATCAGTTAGATGCAACATTTCCAATAAAGATATCTCGGTCCAAGACGGGTTTATTACAGACATTTAAACAAGAGCATTTGAATAATCATTCACGACATTCGTAGAAGATATTACCTTGCTTATTGTAACTATCATCGGAAGAGACAGAAATGTTACTTACGCTCAATACGCTCAATTTTGAGGAACTAGAACTATCGAAACGACGTCTAGAGATGATACAAGTAGCGTCATTTATACATGTTTATCGTAAAATAATACAGCAAATAGTATTGCTATCGGCTTTTATCTTGCTATTGTCAGTTGCCTGTACAATACGAACTTGACCATACCGCTCCCCCATTCGATGATGGCTGCAGATATGTTTGAGCGCACCCGCATGTCGTAAACCCGGTTAGTTTTGTGCATTACGAGAATGAATGAGATAGATATATTGATAGCATATCGAGATTAGCGATCGGAATCATAACAGTACGAGGTTCGATCTTTATTTCAATGTAGTAATTTTCAAGTAAATTAATCTAAAACATGGCAGACAACGAAGAATTTCGTTATTATAACAAAAACATTTAGTATTATAACAAAAACAAATGAATAGTTTGATGACAAAAATGTATGAATAAGTTGTATAAAATTTAATAAACGTTTGAATTATCACCATAACGCTGTTCGAAGCACAGCGTTGCTAACATTATCCTGATTTTAACTGGAAATCTAGAAATTTAATGACAAAACCCGAACCCAGATTACCGAAGTGTACCCATGTGCTCCCCTATCGGACCAACCCCTCACTTTACGAGTCCATTAGCAGATAAATATATGCAATTTATTACATTTACCAATTTACATATATTCTGTGAAGACACGGCATGTTTCTGAAGTTAAAAGTTGGGGCCCTGAGGGTCATGCAAGAGGGTTTTTAATGTATCTTATCGTGGCATTATTTGCTATTCACACATCTTCTTGATAGAAATCCGAATATACTTTAATCTGCCAACAAATTTAACGGCTTATTTAAAAAAGACATACCATACATACTTTAGTCAAATTTTGCCAAAAT